>CAUYPK010137564.1:0-35733 GCA_963574355.1 Loris lydekkerianus
ATGTGGAGAAAGGGGAACACTCTTGCCCTGCTGGTGGGAATGCAAATTAATACATTCCTTTTGGAAAGATATATGGAGAACACTTAAAGATCTAAAAATAGACCTGCCATTCAATCCTGTAATTCCTCTACTGGGCATATACCCAGAAGACCAAAAATCAAAACATAATAAAGATATTTGTGCCTTAAACTTTCAAAAAGTGATAGAAAGAATTACAAAGTTATACGTGAGGCTGAGAAATGCTTATTGTTTTTTCCTAATGAAAATGCTCACTGGCTTCATCCAGTCTTTAGTTAAGGAAGCACCAGTCACCCTCACAAGAATTTCAGCTGTCTCCTCCTGCGGCCTGTCCTGCGCCCCACGTCCACCCTACTCTCCTCCCATTTTCTCCTCCTAACTTTCCAGGGTAGGGAGATGGTCTACAGGTTGCAATTTTTCCACTTGTATAACGTCCATGGGCCACATCCTTCCCCACCTCTGTGCTCCTGATTTAGATTTTTATTATCATAGTATTTCATTCATCTATTTCCAGGAAAGATTTGAAGCAATTTAAGATAAAAGACATGTGAATGAGCAATAATTAGTAATAACAGATCAAAGGGAAATGTCCAGGGAGAGAGATGGCATTGTAGAAAAACTCTGGTTATGTGACGTGAGCATTTCACCTCCTAGGTGCAGGGTGCGTCCTCTCTCTGCTCTTAGCCTCCTGTGCTTCCTCCCTGACACCGGCCTGGCTGGCCGAGCACAGGTCACTGTTCCCAGCACCTGTCCATTGTCCCTTAGACCCAGTCATGTGATATGTCAGGAGGAGACCTTGGGAGATGAAGGTGCACAGCTTTTTAAGCACAAGCCTCACCTTTCCCATCAGCCAGGAGATGCCCCCCACAGGCTCCTGCACTCGGGGGAGGGCAGCTGAGCAGCCACAAACCCACCCGGAATGGAGAAAGGAAAGGAGCTGCTGGGAGCCCAAGTGCCTTGGGAAGGGATGATTAACTCAGTCCCCACTTGCTGCCGGATTTTCAAAAGATTTTAATTAAGAATTTTGTTTGCCTAAAATGTGAATCTCCTGAGCAGAAAGCATTTTTGGAACTAAGACCAGCTCTTTTTCCCACTTGTTAGTTATTTGCAGCATAGACACATGTAGCTGTTGGTGCTGACAGTGACATGCACAGAATTTACGTCCGTTTCACACCAGAGAAGCCACTGTCAACTGAAGCGAGCCCAACACAGTCCTTTCTGGACCCACTGTGTGTCTGCCACATCATGAGCCCAACACGGTCCTTTCTGGACCCACTGTGTGTCTGCCAGGCGTCCTCAAACTGAGGCCCACAGGCCACATGGAGTGGTGTGAATTGTATTTGTTCCCATTTTGTTTTTTACTTCAAAATTAGATATGTGCAGTGTGCATAGGAATTTGTTCATAGTTTGTTTGTTTTTTTAACTATAGTCCGGTCCTTCAACGGTCTGAGGGACAGTGAATTGGCCCCCTGTTTAAAAAGTTTGAGGACGCCTGCTCTAGGCAGTGAGTGGTCACAGCCCAGGCACCTGGGTGGGCAGCTCATGCCAGGAAGTGGAGAGTGTCCTTCATGCAGACGGTGTGCACGTTGCTCACAGCCACAGCAGGGGTCTGCTGGTCAGGACTTTGCCGCAGCAGTGAGACTCATGGAATAGGGGGCATATCAGGGTAAGGGACAGTCTGTTCTGAAGAGAGAGTGGTCCTGGAGCCGCTGCAGGCCACTGTTGGAAGCTTACCCCTCTCCACCCATTTAGGGCCAAAGCAAACACAGGGGGACAGACAGGTTTGGGTGGTGGCTGAGAGTGGCATATCCTGTGTGCTGATGGGGGCACATGTCAAAAAGACCAGAAGGACAAACTGGTCTGCAGGTCCTAGGCCAGCCGGCCAAATGACTGCCAGGAAGATCAACCTGAAAGGGCACAGTGGGGTTTATCAGGAAGAGGGTAAGGGATTTAGACGAGAAGTTGGCAAACGAGGTCATCAGTCAAATTCAGCTGCTGCCTGTTTCTATAAATAGTGTCTGGGAACACGGCCCACCCATCATCAGGTATCCCTGGTGCTGCCTGGTGCTACGGCAGGGGAGGTAAGTAGTCATACAGGGACCACGTAGCCCCAGAGTCAGAAATATTCACCATCTGCCTTTTAAAGGTAAAGTTTGCAAACTCTTGTTTCTGATCATTACTCCAGAAACTGAAGTCCAAAGAGAGGCTGTAACCTCGAGAGCACTGCACAAAAGGAGCACAGTAAACACAGGTTAGGACGACAGATGCCACTTGTGAAGCACGATGGGATAAATGCTCTTTTTTCTTTTCTTTTTTTTTTTGTAGAGACGAGTCTCACTTTATCACCCTTGGTAGAGTGCCGTGGTGTCACAGCTTACAGCCACCTCCAGCTTTTGGGCTTAGGTGATTCTCTTGCCTCAGCCTCCCAAGTAGCTGGGACTACAGGCACCAGCCACAGCTATTTTTTTGTTGTAGTTTGGCTGGGGCCGAGTTTGAACCTGCCACCCTCGGTATATGGGGCCAGTGCCCTACTCACTGAGCCACAAGTGCCCCCTGATAAATGCTCTCTTTAAAAGAAGGAACTAATGATATTATTTGGCTATCTCTGAGGATGTAAACAGCCAAAGCTGTAATAAGTAGCAAAGGCATAGTCGTCCATAGGTCAGCAGTGACAGATGGGCCAAAGAGTGTCATCAAGGAAGCACAGAGCACATGTGAACTGTCTGTGTCTGTTGTGCAGATGCCAGTCACATGTCCACACACGGACACACACACATTTCTAGGTACCTAGACAGGCATTCTATAGGAACGCCTCACCAGCATTCCTGAAGAAGAGTGATTTCACCTTGCTTTAAACTTCACCTTGCTTCACACATAGAGTTGCAGTGGGTCCCAGAGTTTGCTTTTCTAACAAGCCCCCAGGTTATGTTTCTACATCAGGGACCCCACTGAGGACACTGCTTAAGAGAATCACTAGCATTTCTAAGTTAATAGGACCCTTCTAACACCTCCCGTAGAGTAAGAATTCATTCAAGGGAAATGCGGCCCCTGAAATTTGCTATATGACCTTGAATTTGGAGCTCACATCTGAAATGACCATGGGCGTCCTCTCTCCTCAGGGTCTGATCCCCTGGGTGTGTCTCTGGGTTGGAGCCACAGAGACCGTTACTTCCTCCTCCTTCCCTTGGAGGTTGGTGGTCTCTGAGGTGGCTTCAGAGTCCCCAGAAGTGACGTATGTGCAGCACACAGTCTGTATTTTAGGTCAGAGCTGATGAAAAAGTAGTTGCAAAATCAAATGGATTGAGTCAGTGAAACACTGCAGATCTTTACAAAGGGTTGAATCAAGAGGGCTTTGTAATAATTAGATCAAACTATGGTTTTTTTTTAATTTTTTAATTTTTATTTTTTTATTAAATCATAGCTGCATACATTAATATGATCATGGGGCATCATACTAGCTTCATAGACCATTTGACACATTTTCATCCCACTAGTCAACATAGCCTATGTTGACAAACTATGGTTATAAAAACATATCCAATCTCCTTTTCACACTCAAGAGTTCACAGAAAAATACCTAAAAGTTTTCCAAAAGGCCTCCTCTGAGTAAATACAAAACCTATCTTTCTCAGCAAAAACTACCACAGGGGACCTTGGATGGAGGAAACCAGTCTGCAGAAAGGATTGCCACCCCCTCCGTGGGCTTTCCTTCTGTTCATTCTGCACTAAACTTAGCAGAGTGCCATCCCCTGAACTTCTAGGCTTTAAGGAGCCCCTTGGGCAGCAAGGTCCACCCATTACTCTACTTTCCACAGGAAAATATTCCGGAGGAGAGTAGAAAAGGAAAATTCTAGCCAAAGAAAGGGAGTAAGCCCTGGAGAAAAGTATCAAAGAGACACGGGGAGGAATGTCACCATTACGTAATCTTATTACTTCATGGTTCATTTTAAAGTGTTATGGTCAAAAGATGAAGAATCATGAGAACATATGCTCGGGTCATGCAGGCCGTGTGGCCACCAGGTGTCCACCCATAGACGCGTGGACAAAGGTGCAGTGTGACAGACAGGTGCAGAATGTTATCCGGACTCACAGAAGAAGGAAATGCCTTCATGTGTGACAACGTGGGTGAGGACATTACATTGAAAGAAATAAGCACAGGCAGAAAGTCAAATACTTCACGATCATACTTAGGTGTTGACTCTAAAAAGTCTCAATGGATAGAAACAAAAACTAGAATGGTGTTGCCAGGGGCTGGGTTTGTGGGGGTTGGGGGTGCAGAGTGACACGAAACCTCCCCACATGGCGGGAACAGGCACGGAGTGGTGACTGGGATCAGTAACACTGTACTGTATGTTTGAAATTTGCTAACAGAACAGTCTTGAGTTTTCTGACCATAAAATGTATTTTTAAGAAGGGTAACAATGTGCGGAGATAGGTGAGCCAATGAGCTTGATTGTGGTACTCATTTCTCAATGTACATGCATTTTAAGCCATTAATGTGTATACCAATTTTTTTTTTTTTTAAATATGAAATGCTTCACGAATTTGCGTGTCATCCTCGTGCAGGGGCCATGCTAATCTTCTCTGTATCATTCCAATTTTAGTATATGTGCTGCTGAAGCAAGAACTATACCAATTTTTATTTGTCAGTTTTACCTCAATAAATCTAAGAAAAAAAACCAATCAAGAATATGTCTCAAAAGCAAAAATTGTGGCTTGAAAACCTTTAAGCATTTAGGATCAATGGAAAAAGTTCCCATACTGACTGGGCACAAACCTTGTAGCCAAAGCTGTGCACCAGTGAGGAGCTGCCCACACTTGGGCGAAGTCAGGCCCCCCAGAGGCAGGAGAGGCTGTGGGGCCAGGACACCTCCCTGCCAGGATGCACAACGCCACCTGATGTACCCTTTGTGAGCCCCAGTTTATTTGATAAATATGAAAAACGATGTTAGTAGCAGGGACTGGGGGAGCCTTGAGTGTGGCCTTGGCTGAATCCACATTTTACAGAACAAACCTCTTTTCATACATTTGGATTTGGTTGTGGGGTACCTCTTGGGGACCCGTAGGGTCGCAGTGGCTCCGAGGCCTCAGGTTCCCACTCGGGCTGATAGATGGGCTCACGAACAGAGGCTCCGTCTCGTGACTCCAGCTGGACTCTGTAGAGAAGGCAGCCAGCAGAGCAGGGCCGACCCTCCTGCACAAGGCTTACCCCACACAGGGCACTGTGAGCACTGTCGTGGCTGGTCTAAGCAAGACAGGGCACCTGCTCCTTCTCCTCATGTCTTTGAACCACTCAGCTAACATGGAGAGCAGTTTACAGACAGAAACACACCCACCCCTCTGTACCTGGCGCAGTCCTGGCAAAGCAACAAAGACCTGCACCTCGGTGCCCTCCCCTGTAAGAGGGGTATTAACCGTAATAAAACCTGACAAAGCTTCCCTGAGAATCAAGTGGGATAAAGTTTTTGAACAGAACTTTGAAATTTTAAAGGCATGAACAGACTTCAGAGTTATACCAACTCCAAGAATTTCTGCTATATCGCAAATGAACGTGATAGGTTTTATTTAATGTCTAACCAGAAATTGCACGCTGCAATCCTGACTTGCAACTGCACAGCTCCCAGAATCATTCATACTGCTAATTTTGCACAACTGGTAGCAGAACTGTTTCATACCCTAGTGTAAGTCCTCTGTACCCCGGCAGATGGATGATGGAATTCCACTCTTTCTACCTTTCTGTAGTATAAATTTCTTTCTATCTACAAGTGCTTTTTTTTTTATTAAGTCACACACACATAGATCATGAATACATTTATGCATATGGGGGGTACAATGTGTTTTTTTTTATATATATATACAATTTGAAGTGCTTACAACAAGTGCTTAATTTGATGATGAATGTTTTTGTCACTACCTCTGGACTCTGATTCATTTACATTTTTTAAAAGAGGTTCCCCTAAATTTCCTCTTGTTTTCTAGTTCCTTATTTACAATGGAAACATGTTCCCCAACCGATGTAGAGTAACCACCTGCAGAGAGTCTTCAGAATCAGACGCTGAACTGGTCCCACGTCAGGTACTTGACCTAGTGAGGAAGGATGATTATTCCTCTGCTGTGCTGTGTTGTTTTAATATCGTGTGGGACAAAGCTCCTACTATTTATCTCTTTTGGAAATTCTGCCAAATTCCAAAATACATTACCTTCAGGAGGCTTTCCTTGTTACAGTGTTCTTTTCTGAAACTTCAGCCTATTATCCTTAGAATTAGTTTTGTTTCTTCGCCCCATGCTTACTCAGACACCCTGAGCCTGATGAGGCGGCCTGAGGGTCCGTCTGCCTGTGGACCTGGGCCCAGCTCTTCACTGCCCTTCCTCCCAGCTGTGTCGTGTGTGTGTGTGTGTGTGTGTGTGTGTGTGTGTGTGTGTTTCCCAAACTTGTCCCCGGTAGAATCTTCAACCTCTTGTGGACAGTTTCTTCACATTTTGTTGTTTTTGAAACATTAAATCAAAACATAAAACAACATTTTTAATGCCTTTTGATATGTTAGCTCCTTTGTATTATAAATCTGATTATAGTCTTTTAGATAAATCAGAAATGAAGAAAGTATATTGTCAATTGGGAAAATAACTATATAATTTCCTAAGTCAAATGAAGCAAAATCATTTGATTGGAACTAAGAGGATAATTAACAGCCCCCAGGAAAGCTACAGGCTTGGTCCTTTCTCCTCGTTAGGTACGAAATGGAATTATCTTCCATTGCTAAGTCCTCAGAACCTTTGTGGACAGGAAGCTGGCTGATGGGGGTTCTCAAACTCGGCTAATCAGGCAGACAGCAGACTTGGGCATGTAACTCGTTTGTACTAGAGATAATGAGAGAACTGTGCAGATACAGAAACGACGTCTACCTTAAAACCAATGGATTGATAGAGATCTATGAAGCCATTAAAGCACTAGGGAGGGAGGATGATTGTGACTTCTGGGAAGCATGGATTGAAAATAAACCCCCCTTCAGGAAACGAGCACAAGGCCGTGGCACAACCTTTTCTGGAGCCGGCCAGAAAGGAGAGCGTGCAGTGAGACCAGCCTTCCTTCCTTAAAAAAGTAAAGGTGAATTCTAGAACCCACAAGGACATAAGTTGGAAGAACAGGATAAAGTTTCAATATGTCATGTTTCCCAAAAGTGTGATTTTGAATAAAAACAGTGCATGACAACGTGGTCCAACTCAAAGTGAAGTAATGAGAATTCTGTGGCCGTTGATGTGGTTGGGCCCTCCCTCCACACAGGCCCAGGAGGCCGGGGTTTCTGTGTATGTTTAAAATTTATTCAGTGTTGAACCCCAACACCTAGAACAGTGTCTGCACATTGTAGGCACGGAATAAATAAACAAGGAATCAGCTTGGGGCAAAATAACGGACATGTGATTGCTGTGATTCGATTTCAGCATTTCCCAAACCCTCCAGCTTTCTCCAATCTTACTGAAATAACCCATGAGGCAAAACATTTTCAAATAATTTGAAATTATAAAATTTGGCCTGTTTTTGCTGCTAATTTGAATTTTTCTAGCCAAACAAGTGACCAAATAATTTCTGTCCAAGTCCAATTGTACATGCTTTAAACCTTTTCACAACATGTTTTTTTTTTCTTTGTAGATTATGCTATAAAAGAGGTCTTTTTATTTTCAGGGAATTGAAAAGGACTTTGGTATTCTACCCCAGGGGGGTGGTACAAATATATACATCACAGATAATAAATAGTCTAGCTCTTCAACAGAGGAAGCAAAATATCAAGTCAACAAATAAAATGATTTACCCCAAAAGAAGCAGGGTGAGAAAGTAAAATTGTTCAAATATGAAACACATTGAAACTAATAACTTTTAAGTGAGAACTACCTTTGCCCTCAGAGAAGATACTCAAATTAATTCTTCCCTGAATGACCAACTGTAACTCCCTTGTCTGGCTAATTAGCTGATCACTGTTCCTGTAGACAGCCTCTTTCAGCATGAAAGTGTTTTTATAGTCACTTTGGAAATGGAAGAGGCAGACTCTTATCTATAGACAGAGAACGTGCTGTGCCAGCCCTCTCCCAGCCCACTATCCCAGAAAGGAGGCCTTGCACACGTGGGGGGCTGGCAGGGTGATCGGCCATGTCCCGACATGAACACGGTGAGTCTCAGACCCTGGCTGCAGGTGACCCCCTGGGTATGGGCAGGGACTGTGTCTTCACACAGGGGTCCAATACTAGGTCTCAGCGGAATCTCTTGTTCGCACCTCCTCTGCCACCTAGAAAGATGCTCTTCCCTTGATAGCTGAGACAAACCGGCCTCCTAATCCTGCCAAGCTGCTCCAGGGAGCTTGGCTGCGTGGGCCTGGGAGTGTGCACCAGGCTGCCCCGCACACCCTGTGGGGTTGAGCTTTTGCAGCAGCTTTGGGAAGCGCATTTTATATCATGTTTCTCACTTGCAACATTGGGGCAGCAGGGCCAGAACTGGAGCCCAGGCTTAACTAACTCCAACCCCCAAGTTCAATTCTGAGTCTGGATTAATGCTCAGGGTTGGAGCACTATTTCTGTGTTCTGTGTTCCTGATCTCAGTTTTATGCCAGCCTGATGGCAGTGACAATCCTCTCCCAGCCCCAGGATTTCTGCTGTCCACTAACCTTACCCTGGCCTGGAGCTCCCCCACAAAGATTCCAGGTCTGGTGCACTTTTCTTTATTCATATCTATATGGTGCCCCGTGATGCTAATAGAATGAAGATGATCTGACCCCTCCCACTGCCCTCATACGACCCCACAGTGATTGTCAAATTCACAGTCACACGTCCGAAGTCACATTACACAGGAATGAAAGTTGAAAGCATCATGTCACAGCCAAGCATCCACACACAACCAGCCGATAGCAACAGCACATCGCTTTTCTATGCTGATTTCAAGGGACTGGATGCCAAGTTCCTCACAACACTGCCGTGAAAAGGTGCCCGCCTCTCGGGGAGGACCTCAGCCCCACCCGTCAGCTGGGCGGGCCACACAGCTGAGTGTCGAGGAGAGGTCAGCACTGAAGCTGACAAGTTCAGGTGGTCACGAGTGACAAAAATCCTGCCACTCCCAAAACGCAGTGCACCCTAAGTAGCCCATCCACTACCTTTGTTTAAAGTACTTCTGACGTGCAAAACACCAGAACAGAGTGAAAGTAGACTCAGAGATGCGCAGAGCAGTTAGTCAGTTATAGCAGGAAATTCAGAGGCAGTCAGGTCTGGCCTCAAACTCCTGCGTTGTCAGTTAGTGGCTGTAAAATCTTAGACAACTAAAAATTTGGTTTCAGAGTTTTTGAAAATGCGAATAATGTTAACTACCTTTTAAGGTCATTAGAGTTAAATGAGCTTGTGTAAGTGGAACACGTACTACATTGCATGGTGCAAACAAAAATGTAATAAATGGGAGCTTTTATTACTGTAGTGAAGACAGAGCCCTTGAGATCACAGAGGTGATTGCAATGGCATGAAAAAGTGGGCTCAGAAGAGCTGGGTGGGGGCCTGGCGAGGAAGCTGGGTGGGCCCAGGGAGGACACTCTAGCTCGTGAAGACCCACGTCATTTGAAGGCTTGGGCTCTGGAGTTGTATGACTGTGAGTGAATGTTTTAACTTTGTGGTACTGGTACTGATTCTGATACTTTATGCGGTTTTGTAAGTGTGAAGCTCAATACTATGGAGAAAAGAGCACAGGATATAGAAATCCATCGACACAGTCAGCTTCTGACAATCACGATAACAAAGAGGGAGGATGGTGAGGCTGACGGGCCCTGGGGTTCTTGATACGCATCAGTGCAGGAGATGAGAAGCAGAAGGGTGTGGGGCACCAAGCTGGCATGTGGGGTACAGCTTACAGAGCAACCCCAGCAGGACTGGGGGCGGGTCAGACGCAGAGGACACAGGCGCTGGGCATAGCTTGCTGTAGAGACCAGCAGCCCTGTGGCTGAACACAGCCCCAAACAGCCTGGTTATGTTTCAGGAAACATCCTAAGAGTTTGACAAAAATCACCCCATCTAATGTCCACAGTAGCTCTGTCAGGTAGGGGATGGTGTTATCTCCATTTTAGAGATTATTAAAGCGATTCTCAAGGAAGCCCCAACTCCCCGCAGCTCACAGCTGGCAGATGCCGCAGCAAGGCTTTAACTGGGATCTGCCTGACTTCACTGTCCAAGTTTTTTACAAAACAGGACACTCCCTATACAAAATGTACAAAACAGTACATTCCTGTGGGAATGTACACCCCACGTGTGGTAGAAAGTTAGTGGGGTCGCCCAGGAGCCATGGGTGGTCTCACAGGTAAACCTTTTGGGAGGATAGCATATGGGAATTCACAAAACCGCAGTGAAGACCATGTGCCTGAGCCTCAGAGAAGAATGGGAGGGGGGGGCGTGTCAGTGGATGTCCCAAAGGGGCAGTAGGGGGGATACCCATGGGTGGGTGAGGGGCTGCAGCTTCTCATGAGGCTCTGCAGGCTGCCGAGCCCGTGGTGTCTAAGACCAGCTCAGATCAGGATGCACAGGAAGAGAAGGGTAGGTGGGACCCCAGGAGGGCGGGCCAGGGTCACAGCAGGTAAACAGAGGCACGTAGGAAGAGTGGCCCAAGACAGGTAGGACTTTGCCTGAGGCCTGGGGCCAGGGTAAGCCAGGCAGAGAACTCTGAGCAAGGGGAGGCACGGCTGAGCAGTGTGCAGACTATGTGGTGGGACAACGCCTGGGGAGGTGGTTCCTGGAAGATTAAAGTCTGAAGAGGGCTGGAGGTGGGGGACAATGCCCAGTGCCACAGCCCCCATCATGCCAGTGCCCCCAGGGCCCTGCTGAGCGGTTCCTTGGCAAGTGCTCTGGCCACGTAGCCTCAGTTCCTCACAAAGACTGTCCCCAGTTACTAGATTTTCCCTCCAGGGGGGAAAGCTGCATGCCCAGGGTGGGGGACCACGACCTTCACACAGGCAAAGACTGAGGTGGGTGGAGCCCACTCAGATGAGCAAGGGCACACGTCTCACTGCTTCGGGAGAAAGTTGGAAGTCGTTTTGAAAGCCATGCAGGGAATTGTAGCGAGCACTGAGGAGAAGGAGATTAGCAAAGGGACCAAAGGTAGAGTCCTCCAGAAGAGGGAACCGGATTTCACAGGTGACTGTGCTCAGGGAGGGTCCCGGGAGGCAGAGGCCGCCTGCATTCTGCCTATGGTGGGCTGGAGGGGAAGATGCAATCTGACAACTGTGGACTCAAACGAGACAAGCTAAACACGGCTGGGTTGTGCTGGGCTTGAGGACTCCCCTGGACGCTGATGTGGAAAGACCCCACTTCACGATGTCCGGAGCCTGCAGAGCTGCCAGCAAGGGTGTGAAGCGAAGCTGGAACAATGGGAGTTAGAGTTGAGGAGGGGCCCTAAGTGTGTGCAGCAGGCAGAGGGCTGGGGACAGCGGCCTCTGAACAGCACCCTCAGCTCACTCTAAGCTCATGCATCTAAGCTGCAGAGCCCTGAGTGTGTAACTTGAAAATCCATTCAAGAATTAATCTAGCGAATATTAATAAAAGATGTGATTTTGGAGGATAGCAGATGGGAATTTCAAACTCTCAGAAACAGGCATATACAATATAATGCAGAGTTTAAAATAAGGTCACTCTTCAATTCCCTGCAAGCCCACATATGCCTGGTTCAGGTGTTTGCCGACTCAGGATAGGTGGATTTTATTTTCTCATCTCCAAATAATCAACAAAGTTTTCTGCATTGTTAACTAGGAATGGACAGTTAAAGAAGCATAGAAATAACGAAATAGCCCACCTCTGAAATGCTAAAATTTGCGTTTTATACGTTTTGCATGCGGCATCAGTGAGACAGGAGGATAATTTTTTTGTGAATTTGCACCTAAAGTGACCAATGTGCAAAATGGGGGAAGCAGCAGAAAAGAGAGAAGGAGCATGGGGTGAGAAACATCTTTGACCAAAATACAAAATACAAATTTCGAGGTCAGATTTTCCACACTTATACCAAGATTAGCCTATGAAGATATTGTTCTTGCATTTGTCATCCTAAAAAAATATCTGTGGGCATGGCAACAATCACTTTTAACATTAGTGATAAACAATTAGGAAAAAGAAGTTTGAAAATCATCATGGTGAATAAAAATTTAACAAGTGGAAATCGATGGTAACAAAGTCCAATTGGGAAACCAGACAAGAAAATCCTTAAGAGGAGTTCTATTTCTCCTAATCTTTAACATATATTGGTGTGCTGTGCGGACGTGTTCAGGCAGTTGCCCACCTGGGCCTGTCTTCCCTACACAATTCCTTCACAGGACCCTGACTCGAAATCAAGCATTACATATGGGGGATTCAAACTCAGGAAATAATTAAACCAAGAAAAATGTAATTATGAAGATAAATCTTTAAGGAGGAGGAAAACAAACAAGCCCTTCACGGGACAAACAGGATGGGACTTGACCAGCTCTGCTTCACCTCACCCAGAGCAGGCTTCTCCCGTCTGCCATCACCACGCTGCGTGCACTTAACATGAGGGACATGTGTGCAGGCCCGATTACGCTCTCCCGGACCTGGACAGACCCACATGCCTGGGGTGCACCCTGGACTAGCTGAGTGGCCAGTGCCTCCCAGGTTGGCTGGAGCTGAAGGAAGAGGCATTGAAGAATTAACAGTCTTCTTCTACACCTGTTGTTTGGTGACGAGTGTGTGCTTGTGGGTACTGTGGCAGGTGACACACAGTCCTTGGCCCTGCTCCCGGCCTCAGACCTGGCTCTAAGCAGTGCTGCAGCAGCTCCTGCCAGTCCATTCCCTTCCCTACAGAACGAGGGCCACCTTTCTGCCTCTTGACAGTTGGGGATACTGGACACAAATGCCATGAGTGCAGGCAGCTTTGGGGTACCCACCCTGCCAGCCCTGCCCTTCCTGACTCCTCCTCATTCCTCACTTGGGTTATCTTTAGATGCTTCCACCTCCAAGCCTCGAGAGAGGTCTGGCAGGTTCTCCTCTGGATGGCAGATCACTCATGCCATCTCTGAGCTCAGTCATCTCTGTTAACCCGCCACAGCCACCTCGATGACTGGTAAGGCCCAGCCGGGAGGCGAAGCTATCTCATGCCCAGGTTCACATCTTGATCCTTGACTTCTCTGCAGCACCTTTTGCCCAAATGTTCTCCCCCAACCAAGGAGGCAGGATCTCAGCCAGCCCATTAGCACAAATCCTGCCCTCTTCAGTTCTCTCAGCCAGAATGCTCTCCCTGGCGAGGCCCAAACCATACAGTCCTTTATTTTGCCTCCAAAGGTATTGATGACCTTCTATCTAATATCAGAAATTACAAATACAACATATGTACAATGTACACAGGAGTACATAGGTGCCATGGGCTGGATGTTTCTCTCCCTCCAAAACTCACATCTTGAGCCCAATGTGACAGTGTTGGGAGGTGGCCCCTAGGTGTAATGAGAATATAAAGGTGGATCCCCAGGGTGGAGCCAGTGCCTTGACAGGGAAGAAGAGGGCCAACAGCCAGTTTGTGAAGATGAACTGAGAAAAAAAGCACCTGTAGCCAGGACAGGAGGCCTTCTCAGACACCAGAGGTGCATACACCCCTGACCTTGGCCTTGCAGCCTCCAGAACCTTGAGACACTGCTTGCTGCTCACATCACCTGGTCTACAGCCCCGTGGTCACAGACAGTGGCAAGCAGAGCCCTTCTGTGTGTGCTCCACTCATTTCCTTGGCTCCCCACCGAGGGCCCCACATTCACAGTTACTTGTTTCCTCAGCAAATATATTTGTGATCCCTGCCATAAGCCAGACAGGGGGACAGAAGAAGCGGGAGCCAAAGGAAGAAAGGAACAGCCCTTCACATGAGTCACAGGCCTGTCACACTTGAGGTTTCCCCAGAAAAATGGCAAGCAAAGAAAAAATTACAACCAGCCTTCCTAATTGGTGCTCAAGTATGCAGGGATTCTTTAAGTACAGTGATGAAAGGATGTTGAAGGCAACATGAGTCAAGCAGAACTAGTCAATAAAGAAAGGGTGGCAGCTCTGGACGCAGGGCACTCCTGCCCAGGTGGGTCCAGATGCCACGTGCCCTCGGGACCCCCAGATCAAGGCTGCAGAGACCTAGCTCTGGACACCGGGCACTCTTGACCAGCTGGGTCCAGATGCCATGTCCCCTATGGGCCCCCAGATCAAGGCTGCAGAGACCTAGCTCTGGACGCCGGGCACTCCTGACCAGCTGGGTTGAGATGCCACGTGCCCTCTGGGCCCCCAGATCAAGGTTGCAGAGACCTAGCTCTGAATGCTGGGCACTCCTGCCCAGCTGGGTCCAGATGCCACCTGCCCTCTGGGCCAGATCAAGGCTGCAGAGACCTCACTGAGATGGAGCAAAGCAGAGTAGGGTGTCCTATTAATCATGATTTCCGTGTTTTAGAAATTCGCAGAAGCTTCCCCTCATCTCATTTCTCCTCCCTCCTGGTCTTTCAGTGAACTTTATTATATCAGAATGCACAAATGCCTCACCATGACCCAGGATGTGATAGCCGTTTTCTCTCCCCCCTGCTTCCAGGTAGGATGACACAGAGATTGGCAGACACCGTGGCCAGGGCACAGATGCCGGGTCTGTGTGTGCACACGTGTGCACCTGGATTCTTACTACCACTGTGTTACACCTCACATGTAGGGTTCTAACATATAGCAAGGGGTCAGCTGGTTGCTTTTTCATTTTGCTTTGTCTCAACAGTTTGGTCAAATCACAGTGAACACAGTGCTGAGAATGTGGGTATTTTAATCAGAACTTTGAAGAACCTGCAAGGTGTAAAACCATTTGCAGCACAGTCCAAGAACACTCAATTGAGGACCCCTCGGCACTGCTCTTGTTCTGTTTATTCTAGTTAATTAAAGACCAGGCTAGGCGCACCAGCAATGATCCACCTGACACTGCTGGGCTGACAATCTCTCCTTCCTATGTGAATATCAGGAGCTCACACGTCGGGCCACAGTTATCTGCAGAGGCAGACTTGTGTGCACACTACAGAAGGAAGCAAGCCAGGTCACTGAGGCCATCCAGGGATTATGCTAGACTCCTGGGCCTGCCCCAACAAAGCACCACAGGCTGGGCCCCTAAAACTACAGAAATTTATTTTCTCGTGTTTCTAGAAGCTGGAAGTCCAAGATAAAGAAGCCAAAACATTTGGTTTCTGCTGAGGGCCAGCCTTACTGTGTCCTCACATGGCAGAGGACACCTCACCTCACCAGGGCACCAGCTGGGTCAGGCACGGCCCCCATGACGTTGTTGAACATCAGTCACCTCCTTAAAGTGCCTCCTCCAAGTACAGCCTCCAATACAGCTATGTTGGGTTGAGGGTTTCAACACGTAAATTTTGGGGTGGGGGCACAATTAGTGCTTTTATTAACTGGGTGGGTACATAAATAGCAGGTATTCAAAGGGAGATGTCGAAGTTCACAGATAATTTGGGGAAAAAAAGTTTCCTCATAATTAATACTCTCATAATTAAGCTTGCACGTGCCAACCCCCAGGATGCACCACCTGCCTGAATTCTGCAGAGCTCTGGTGACACGGCCTCCGCCCCTGGCCTCCACCCCTGGCCTCTACCCCTGGCCTCTGGCTCTCACCAGCACAGTCCCTTAGAATGAGGCCTGCATGCGCACCTGCCCTTCAGAAACCAGAGATAACCAGGGCACCTCATTCCCAGATGCGTTGACAGCACTTTTCTGTCCTGGCCTGTCCCCCCTCCTCACTCTTCTCTCACCCTCTGGCTCTCGCTGCCTGCTGCCCTTACAGGGGCACCTTCACTCCGCAGCTCCTTCTCCATCCCAGCCCTTGCTCAAAATAAATAAATAAATAAATAAATAAATAAATAAATAAATAAAAGAAAAAAAAAAGAAGTAATGGTCAAATCCTAAAATACAGGAATAGAGTGGAAAATAAAACAAAAATACTCACCTGTAAGGAGAGCCCACTTCAGTGTGTACGTTGGCAGGGCAGAGAATAGCAGAATAAACAAATTAAGATATGTGCTATCAGATGAGGCTGTGAGGACAAATTAAGTAGGACAGTGGGGTTGAGAGTTGGGGGCAGGGTGGGCAGAGGCGATGTTGGGGGCTGGCTGACAGGAGAGTGCAGAGCCCAGACAGCCCTGGGAAGGCCAGCCCCGCCGGCCTGAGGTTCCCCTGTGCACTGCTGACCCTCCAGGACTCCTCCTTCCACGCTGGCTCCAGCCCTGGTGTGTCTCAGAGATCAGTCTTCAGGCCTCCCATCCTTGCACCTCGACTGTGGCGGTTCCAAAATTCTAATCTCCAGCACACTTAGCTCCTCCAAAGTCGCACACTGCACATTCAACTGTGCTCTTACTGTCTGTGTTAGACGCAGAGCAGACAACCTGAGTTAACGTGTCTAAAGCTGAACTCATGATTCCCAAATGCTCCTCCTCTAGCGCCCTGAGCTTACAAACCGTCCACAACCCGCATTCTGCAGCCCCCAGGCTCCTGCCCGATTGGCTGGCCCTGATCTGGGTGCTGTGTCAGCCTCCTGCCCCTCGTATACTCCTGCTGCCCCCCCACCTGTGCTGTGTCAGCCTCCTGCCCCTCGTACACTCCTGCTGCCCCCCACCTGCCACCAGGGGGACCCTCACAAGGGGCCAGTCCACTGGGAAGCCCTGTCTCCCGAGATGTCCTCATAGCTATTGTCCCTACACTCTCTTTCCTGCCCACCTGCCAAATGTCCCGGCTTCCCGACAGCTCACCCACCCTCTGACAAAGCCCCACAGCCTTGCCACTGGGACTTGGACACTTCCAGCCACAGCCCCGCCTTCAGCCATCGAGAGAAAAGCTAAACAGTGAACAAGAGGAGCAACAAAACTAATCAGAACAGGGATTGTGCTTAAGTATTAAAAGACACACAGAGGTGTGCAAGGAGAGATGGAATGTTTGGAAACAACAGTGGAAGGCGAGTGCCTGGGACTCTTCCATCCTGCTGCCTCCTGCAGGGTGGGGTGGTGTTTGCATAGATTTTAAGTGGACTAGTGTGTTCCTCCTCCCCAGAAAGTAACCCCTGTAAGGATCAGTCTTTAGCCTGTGGTGCCAGGGCCAGTGTCTGGAGGGAGGCGTGGCTGCACCCTGGTCTCTAGGGGCCCCTGTGCACCTGGTGAGGGCCACTGGGCTGCAGGTTTGAAGGGCCTCAGGGAGGGGATGGAGAAACAGTGAAGAGACGATTGGTTTTGTAGGTCTGTGAATGAGCGAGTTACATAAAAGGGTCGCTTTTCATCCATCCTCAGAAAATACGACTGGGGTAAAATTAGGATTCATATTCTTTTTGGTATTTTAGATCTTTTGCCTCTATTATTAAAACAAAAAATATGAAACAAAGACCTCTCGGCACACTAACCAAATAACTATGAAAGGAGCATGGAGGACAGACGCTGAGGGTGCAGTGAGGGAAGGGGACAGGAGGACGTCCAGCAGGAAGGACGCGCACAGCAGGGAGAGGACCATTAATGGTAATTTACTGTGTATTTCAGAATAGCTGGAAAAGAGGACTGAGTGTTCCTAACAGAAAGGAAAGAAAAACGTCTGAGGTGATGGATATCCCAAATACCCTTACTGGATCACACACCAAAGTATCACATGCACCCCAAACATGCACAACTATTACATAACAATAAAAAAAAATTAAGAAAAAGAAGAAGAAAGGAAGAAAGGTGGGAGGGAAGGAGGAACAGTATGCAGGCTGATGCATTCAGAGTACTCAAATGTCATTGGAATTTATTTACAAAATGAATTGAGTTTTCTTCCTAAAACATTTAGCAGAGTAGAGGAAGGGGTGTTTTAATCAGCCCTTAATCAGTCTCACTATGTGAAAACTCTTAGCTCCTGTTACCAGAATTATAAGTATTTTATTCAGGAGATTTGGGCTTGATGTTTTCCTATAGCAATTTCTGAAACTAAGGGAAATAGTTTAAGAAAGAAAACCTAGTGTAACTAAAGCACATTTTATAATAAAAATAAACAGTATTAACACCAGCTCTGCGACTGCAATGTATGGTGTTTTCAAGATCACTTTGCATATGCGTTTTACGTGTGGACCTTGTCAAATGTCTCCTTAAGTTCCTACTACCCACAACTCACACAACCCACACCACGGCAAAACAAAAAAATAGCGTGAAGGCTGCAGAGTGGGCAGTGGCTGAACTGAGCCAGCCCACAGCTTGGTCCAGGGATCATTCCATGAGGTCACAGCGTGTCCCCTTGCAGAGTTATGAGGCCCAGCAAACACCGACTCACTGCAACCAGGTGCTACAAGGGGGCTGGAGCAGGGACAGCCAAGGGACAGGCAAGGAGACAAGCACAGGGTAAGCCAGGGGAGAGGCCGGCCAGAGGCGGGTGCTCCACATGGGGTGGGTAACAAAGGTCAGGTGTCACCATGGGTGGCCTTTGGGGGACACATGGGTAGACACATTTTCATGAAAATATCATAATAACGATGTGTGTGTTGTAGTCGTCACGTGAGAATGCACTGTCTCTGGGAACCTTAGTAGGTAGCCGTACTGTGCAGAGAACCCCCGGAAGTGCTGGTTGAGCCCAAACAGAATGAAACTAATGCCTCCCCACTTTGCTCTGTGTCCTGCGGCTCCACCACTGGAACTGCTCTGGCCACAGGAGGACCATCTTACCCCCACGACACTCCAAGCTCCCCTCAGTCCCCCCAATCCCGGGTGACTGGGATGCTGGTTGGGTGCAGGTGCAAAGCCTGGAAGGGAAGTGGCTTCCTCAAGGCTGCAGAGATGCTGGTGTGACCCAGATCACAGGTCACAGAAACACCAGCTCTCTGTTCTGGGAGGTCTTCTCCACCTGGCCGGTGGTGGCTGGCACCACCTTCTTTTTATTTCCATATGTGCCGGGAATACTTCCCACTCACACAGGGAACAGCCTTCCCACAGCCTGTGGGATGAGCCCCAGTAGGTCGTGTGTGGGAAAATGCCTCTCACAGCCTCATCGCCGCCTGTTTCGGTATGTTACTCCCTGCTGTTCCTCTTGCTCTGCAGTGACCAGAGGGTCCCGGCTGCCTCTTGCTCAGTTCTGCGGTCAAGGGTCTCTTCCCCCAGTGCTGCCCAGCTGGTCTCCTCCCTCCCACCTGACAGTCTCAGTCCCTTGTGTTTTCTGCTGTGACAGGCTGTGTTCTGTTCATTTGCTATGTTTCCTTGGGGATGTGAGTGGTTGAGGCTCCGTGCTGGGGGTGCTGTACACTGCTGAGTCTGCACACAGTAGGTGCTAAGGGTATACGTGTTGGAGTGAAACAGAATGTTCTAGGCTTACCTGTTCTGTAAGGCCTGATGTAATTGATGCCAGTTAGACCACAGAGCAGAGTACACACGCCTCCCGACTGGCACACTCCCTGGGCCTGTTCCTGCTGCCCACCACACCACCACGGGCAGGAGGCCTGTCTGGGGCCACCACAGCTTAGTGGAGACACGGGTCACTGACACAGCGCAGTTGAGCTTTCTCTATTCCTCCTCTCGGAGTTTCTTAATTCATTAGCACATGGACCAGGTAAACATTTTTAAAATTTGGCAAATACTTCAGTTATTTAATAAGTTGTTTCACAACTACACAGAGACATTTGCAGTTTCCAGTCTGAGGATGGGAGATGGGAGCGCCCAGGGTCCAGGAGAGTGGCCTGTGTGTTTGTGGCCACCTTTTCCCAGTCACCCGGATGTCTTCCAGTTCCTGAAGCTACTTCTCATCCTCGGGGAGAGTGAGGACCCGCCAAGGGGATCAGCCCTGCCATTCATTCAGTTCAGACGGCCCCATCCCTGAGGCCTGGCCCCTCTCAGGGACACACAAACGTCACCCCAGGTGCATATTTTGCCCGGTTTCTGGCCCCTTTTCCTGCCCACTCCTGTCCTCCAGGTCAGATGGCACAGCCCATTCAATTCACACCTCCCAGGAAGCCTCCTGGCTCTGCCCGCAGAGGACATCCCCACACCCGGGCTCACAGAGCTCCATTGCTCTTTCCCTTTCTCTCGCCCACTAAATCCTGATTGATTGTTAATTTTCCATTGCTTGATCTTTACTCCTCTTTTCAACCCCCATGTCTGGAGGTGGTTTGCACAAGGACCACCTAGTGTCTCCCACCAGCTGAAGCGGCGCCTGGATCCCACGGTTTACAGGGGACTCCAGGGTGGAGGAAGGGAACAGGCTGCACAGAGACGGGAGGTGGCCGACGTCCCTGACACCTTCCCTTTGTTTATCAGACAAAGGGGGTTCTTCAGAAAATAAAAGTGCCTGAAGTCCCAACACTGATTCCTTTCTTAGAATAGCTATGGTTTAAATTCCTTATGGAAAAGGGAAAGTAGGATTCAGTAACTGTAAAGTCCCTACCCTGTTAATGGTAAGAGTAACATATGCAGCTGTGCAAACGTTATAGAAAAGAAACACAGATTTATACCCTTTGCAACAGCAAAAGAGAGAAAAAACAATTTAACATGCAAGCTAATCAATTAACTTAACCATAATATGTCCCTAGCAAATTTTAAAAAACTCATTGTATAAATAATTTACTGGAATACCTTTAGAAATCCAACCACTGTCACAAGTGACAGAAAAGTTACTACTAAATCGTTTCTATCTTCAGTTTCAAAATCTTTTCCATATACAAAATTAAGGGGGGTTTTCTATATAACAATAACCAATCTAAGAAATTCTAAGTGTAAAATGAAAACATGTTTTCACGGCTGTGGGGGGTCATGATGTCAGCCGCGCCTGCTGCTCTGGGGGTCGACCTGCTGTAACATGTAAGCTCACGCAGTCCACGGTGCCCTGCCTGTCCAGAATGAAATTTATGCTTCAAAGGTAGAAATCTGGGCTTGTTCTCCATCAGTCTGGCGGCAGGGATGCCTCCTAGATCACTCTGACACAACTCCCCATCCATCAGGACATTTCAATATGGAAAACTTCAAGTAAACCCAAACATGGAGGGGAGAGCACGAGGACACCACGGCCATCAGGTAGTGACAGCATCACGGGCCCTGCTGTCCACCTACACCCTTCCCCGACAACCATGTCTCTATTATTTTGAAGGACCTTCCAGAAATCATAAAATTTTACCTACAAGTGTTTCATCCCTAAGATACAAGAACTTCATTTCTAAACAGAGCCATGACACGATTAACATACTTAAACAATTAAAAGTAATTACTTAATATCCCGTACATGCTTTAAAGTGGAGGGGTAAATAGAATGTATAAAGTTGTATTTTTTTTTTCTGACTGTAGATTTTAATATCTCATATTTCATGTAAGGTGCAACAGCAGGATAGTGGAAAATTAAGGGACGGGTGTTCCCTTGACCAGAGCTAAGTGACATAAAGTCAGGAGTAACACAAGGCAGGGAAGTGTCCCTGGCCCCACTCACTTTCTGCTTCTCTTGTTAACCTTCCCAGCTTGGGGAAGTTCTTATATCAGGGCCTTGGCTCCCCGGGGCGGGCTGTGTTCCCCTCCCTGAGTTTGTCTCAGTGACGTAGGTGTCACCCAGAAAGATGACATCCCAGCTGTGATCTTTCACTCCAGGCCACTGAACAAGACTCTTGAAATAAAACAACTCCTGAAAGGATATTTGTCTCCCAGCCTCTACAGCCATCTACGATTTTTTAGTGTCTCAACGGTCGTGACTCTACACGGTGGGTTTCTGGGTACAGGTGACGGAAGTGGCCTGGTTTTATGGTGTGAGGTGCTATTCAGATTAATGGTATTTACTTCTCCGTGTCCCAAGGTGGCTCCTGCACGTGCTGACCGTCCCAGCACGGAGGGAAACAGCACCTTACACGTCAGACATTACCGTCATGATTCAGCCACTGAGCAGAGAAGCAGCAGAAAGAGGAAGGGGTGAGGAAAGGATGTGGAAGGACGGGAAGGGCAGGAAGGAAAGAAGAAAGAAAGAGGGAGAAAGAAAAGAAGGAAGGGAGGATGGGAGGGAGGAGGAACCGTGAAGGCTCAGCCAACACCTGCTCCGTGCAGAGGCCCCTCCAGTTCAACTTTAACCCCCTGGCTGGTTAGTTTCGGGCTGAATGAAACCACTGTGTCTTCTTTCTGCTGTTCTGTTCATGGGGGTGTTTTATTCAGAATCTCAGGTAGACAGACACTGAACACTGGTGTTTCCTTTCACTCATTCTAGTCAGGGAACGTAAGCCGTAAGGAAGCAGACAGAAAGCTGTCCCCACGGCCGTGCATATGGGACGTAGCCATCTGGGAAGACGGGCGTGGAGCATAAAGACAGGGTGGTGAGTGGCACACAACAGGCGCTCTGGGGGGCAAAGTTACGTGGTATTCAAAGCAGAGAAGGTTTAAGGAAGAGCAACAGCAAAGGGGGGAATGAAACGAACAACAAATATCACCAAGTCAGAAAATTTAAAAATTAAAAAAAATGCACGGCGACTAAATCCGTTCATGGATTAAAGTAGAATATTGCATTTCTAAGTTTCTCTTCATATAAGGACCATTTTAAATATACACCATTCATGCTCGTACTGTATCAAATTCGGTCATCTTAGTAAAACAGTCACAAAAACACAGGTTAGATGTTATCCACACACACAAGTTGGTTCATGCACTGGTGATTTGTTGTTCCCATTTTTATTTTTGTATCAAAGTTGCCTTGGCAATAGGCATTTATTTCTGAGACAATCAAGTAAACCGACTCTAAGAAATTGTTTGGAGTTTAACACTTGAGGAGCGAAGTGGTTTGTTCACCCACCCACCTGCCTGCATGTGCTGCATGGATCTGGGAGCTCAGAGCTGGGCGCCCTGCCCTGGGCTGCGCGCTTGTGCACACAGGAAACTCTCTGCCGTGGGACACTCTGTTTGGAGTGGGGATGTTGATGTTTCCTGCCTTAGTGTCATCTTGAGGAGTCACATGCCAGCCTCCTAGAGTGCAGCATGTGAGAAGTGACCGCGTGTGTGTGGGGGGGCCGTGTCGGACACCCTCAGGAGGCAGAGAGGAGCCGTCCAGCAACAAACCCACCAGCCAAGAAGCACCTGAGCTTTGTCACCTAAATCCCAGGACAGAATTCTGTCCTAAACCCTGCAGGTGCAGTCCCCTCAAGGATTGCCAAGTCCTTCACTCCCCTGATGAAGTAACTGAGGCCAGAGGGAGTGGGCACCCCTGCAGCGTGGCCACAGCGCCACACCGTGGTCTCTGGCCTCTCATCTTGTCTGTCTTCCACACCAAATTTACACACTCCTGGCAAGTCTTCTGGTGTACCAGCTACCTTTAGTTTTGGGCAAAAGACTTTGGTTTTCTTTCTAACATAACTTTTGTTAACCTGTACAAAGGTGGGAGGTGGCTGGGGCCCGTGCCTTTCTGGTCAGTAGTGACAATCTCTCCAACTAGCGCGTGTGTGTGGTGAAGAACTGAGGCCAAAATGTGATACTTCATAGGAACTTAGCAGACAGTGTGGCAATGGTCCAGTGACCTTGGATGGGGTGAACTAGTTAACTTGTATACTTAGGAAAACATGAAACCTGTCATCAAATATTAAAATACCATCATAAGAAATAGAAATGAGACTGTCACACCCACAACAGCCTGAACATAGTAGATCTTAAAATGTGTCGATGCAATTGAGTTGAATTGACTTATTCTCTCTCTCCAGGGTCTAACAGTAGCAGAACTAGGAGCCCACTATGAAATGAAATACCAGGCCAGCCTGAACGCAGTCTGGTGGAGGAAGGGGCCACCTCCCTGTGCAGCTGAGCCTGTCCTGGGACCATTCAGGAGGGCAGCAGTGTCTGAGTGTGCTGGACAGGCAGGCAAGAGCATGGCACTATCTTCCTTTAGAGCAGCGGTTCTCAACCTGTGGGTCGCGACCCCTTTGGGGGTCTCCTGCATATCAGATATTTACAGTAGCAAAATTACAGTTATGAAGTAGCAACGAAAATAATTTTATGGTTGGGGGTCACCACAACATGAGGAGCTATATTAAAGGGTTGCGACCTTAGGAAGGCTGAGAACCACTGCCTTAGAGGCAGATTTTGAACTTCTCAGGGCTTGACATTAAGAATAGTAATTGTCATGTATGAAGCTGCTGGTGCAGAGACTCCATTTTGAAAGCAAATTTTGTTGCCATATCCCAGGGACTCAAGGTAAGTGTGGATTCCGCTGCTGAAGGACAGACTTCTTAGAAGTGTGGGTCACGTCCTTCCACGATTTACAGACAAGTCCGGGGCAGTGTGTCACACATAGTAGGCACTTTGCATGCAGTTTTAATATATGACAAGAGCAAAAAAGTGTAAGATTTTTAATTGCATTATTGAGAATTCAAAATACATGTTGAAATAAATTTTTAGCCTTTAAAATCTAAGCTCATACTTTGAGGTTAGTTTTTCTCAAAGTCAGATTCATAAAAGTTCTATGTGGAGTGGCAGCGTCTCCTGACACTGAATGGTTAGCCGTGTTTACAGGGACAGAGGACGCACAGTGACGCGACCCCACCTAAAATGGAGAAGCGTTTTGAAAGTATTACCCCTCTCAAGAGCCTGAATATACAGTTTTTGATCCAGCAACTCTATGAATTTACCTTAAGAAAAGAATGAATAGTGAGAAAAGTTTTAGGTAAAAAAAAAGGTTATTAAAATTTTGTTCATAAAGCCAACTTATTAAACACAATAGAGGATTGGTTAAGCATATTTCAGTATATGAATAAAGTGGAATGCTATATACCATTAAACAGTGTTGCAGAAATATTGTCACAGGAAGACACGTATAATGCGTAAAAACGGAGTGAAGGACAAAGTGTGCAGCTTGACCTACCTTAATAAAAACCTTAATTAAAATAATTTTAAACCAACAAATCATTTTAATGGTTGTCCTCACTGAGTTTTGGCTTTAATTTATTATTATTATATTTTATTATCCTATCAGTCTAATATGTAAAGAAAATGAGTCTATTTTAAAAGCTCTGTGTCTCAGTCAGTGTGATGTTGGTGCAAACAACGATACTCAGAGGGTGAACTCCATTGTCAAGGTGAGTGCCCAGACGCCACCTGGAGAAAGTGAAACTTCTGAGCAGGTAAACATGAGTCGTCTAGTAAACAGAGGCCTCCAGGCCCAACAAGGTGGCAGATTGCTCAGCTTTTCTGGATATTAAATTCATCCTTTTTATAAGATCAGCATTTCTCAATTCCATCCACTCAATTAGAAGAAATTAGAAGAAAAGAAAGTTCACAAAAGCCTCTCCAAAGCCCAGCACAAGGGCAGCTGTTCAGTATAAGGCAAGGCTGTCCTTGCTCAGGGCAGATCTGCTCCTCAGGAGACCAAACAGTGATAAAAATCTGCCCCAGACAGATTTTACATGGCCAGGATGTGCCACCACGGAGAGGAGCTGATGCCGGCCCCCAGCTGTGCACAGGGACACTGGGCTCTTCCCAGGGGACTCTGGGCACAGGGAGGGTGATGACCGGGCCCTTCACACATGTGGCTCAACACAAAGTCAGCACTGGAGGGTCAAATGAAAAATCTGAAATCTGGAAGGTACCATGTGAGAATGAAAAGAGAGAAAATTAAGTCTAAATATGTTTTTCTGGATAAAGTTCTCTGCTCAACTTGGTTTGTTTCTGAGGTATTTAAAGTAGCTCTCATCAGTATAAAGATGTTAAGGAAAAGTCATAAGTGGTATGTGAATTTAAATGTATAGTCTATTGACTAAACAATGGCATAAAATGGAGGCATTTAAATGTCAGAAAAACTAACAAATAACTGGCAGAAAATAACTCAATCGCCCCAGTTTTAGGTCGGTCCTTACGGCGTTCTAAGTTCTTCTTGGTTTCCAGGTAACATTATTTACATCCCTAATACAACAAGAAGGTCCCAGAAGGGCTACATACCACACTCTCTGATTCCTCATGCGTCAGTGTGAGCAGGACAAATGTCCGGGTGACAGCCACATGCACCTTGTCCTCGGCTACAGCCTCCGCAGGACCTTCCCTGCACAGAAGAGGGGAGAAGTGTCAGTGGGCCTGAGACGGCTTTCCCCCGACTGAGTGGGCAAGGCTGGTGAGTTGATGGAGGCTTCGCACACACTCATCCACACCAGCAGCAGTTCACCCAAGGAACACTGCTGGAGTCACACCCTCCCACTATATCTCCTCAAAGGGACAGTGCTTTTAAAATAGAAGTCTGTTCGTTAATAAACATGAAAGATCAAGGTCACTTCTGTGAAACTTCAGCAAGTCCCCATTCTCTGGCCTGTCTACAAAGAGCCCCAGCTAAGGAGAGTGGCTCGCTGCCCAGGGCCTCATCGCCTCTCAGGCTGCGACCATGTGTGAACAGAAGGTTCTGGACTAAGGGTTAGCGCTAGAATACAGTAGGGCAGAATACACAGGTTCAGACGAGGATCTCCATACCAGCCTACTTATCTATGGCCACACAGGATTAATTCTACAGTGGCAATCATAGATGTTTGAAGAAATAAAAGCAGAGACGTGAGCAGAGCAAGGAAGTTTCTGATATTTCCCATTTTCTAGGTTCACAGGGAAAACTGGGGTGACAGAAGAAAAGGACAGTCATTCCTCTGGAACATTAATTCAACTTTTTCTACCCACCAACCATATTCGTTCCAATTTTAGCAGTTCTGTGGGAGGAAAAACGAAACATGAAATTCTTGTATGTGCTCAACTTTGCATATATTCTTTACTTCTACCTGGAATGCCCTCCCCTTTCTGGGTCTCCACAGTCCTGCATCTTCTGCGTGACATTTCTGATGTTGGTAGAACAAGGGTCTGCACACCAAGGGCACACCCGCTAACAGAGGCCTCCATTACTGAATATCCAACCAAGAGGAACCGTGCTCTACACCAGACTCCATATGCAAGTTCATTCTCATTTAGTCCTCAGAGCTGGCGTTACTGTTCCTCTCTACACTGGCTCAGAGGTGCTTGGTAACTCCCTGAGACACCCGGTCAGAACATCGTTAGCTGGGGGGCAAGGCCAGTTCCTGCCTCTCCAGGCACACCTCCCATTTCTCTGACACCCCCCACTATTTCAGTTCTATGTTCTCCATTCTTCCAAAAGAGAAGCACGTGTTGGTTTACTTGCCACTGTTTTTTTGCAGATGGAATTGATGACTCTTTTAGGGTAATATCATCGGTATTAAAATGTGGAAGCCATTCTAGATCATTCAAAATCAAATAAAATAGATGTGCACTTTTAAAAGAACTAATGTTGATATCAGGTTTCTGATTATTTCTAATAAATGGAAAAAAAAATAAAACAAAGAACCCATTAGAAGGTATTTATGAGAATTTCTGGTCTTAAGATTTTATTTTATAACCAAAAATGGCAATAAATTCTAGTTTCTGCTTGCGCTAGGGTGTGCTTGCCTGTGTGAGTCAGGAATAAGTGGTGTAATTGTCCTAAGTGGCCCCAAGTGGTTCCCTACACTTAGGCAGAGCAGGAGATTGTATCTGTGGTCAAGGTGCCGCCTGCACAATGGCTTTTGGGAGCTCTGCCAGGACACAGAGGTGTGACTTTCCACAGGATGACAGCAGACGGCAGGAGGGCTTCATAAAGTCCCGAGGGCAGGGAAGGCCAAGTCTAACTAGGTGTGATAAGAAAGAGGTCTACACAGATTGTGTGTGTGAGCATTACACACCCATCTCATCTAAAATTGCCTGTGCTTTGTTTTTGTCACTTTGATTCTGAATTAAAAAATTTCAGATAATTCTTAAAAAGTGTATGAGACTTTTAGTTTATTGATACAGCATATCACATTTTAAAATGTTAAAAACAATTGACTACACTGCCATGTAATGTCAGGACCGTTATCCGTTGCACTTTTGTTAAGCATCACCGGAATCCTGGCACATAATTCTGGACTTAACACCCAGACAGATGCTCAAAAGTAAGTGATTTAAAGAAATATTAACTAGCATGGGTCAGTCCCAATCTTTTTTTTTTTTTTAATTTTGTCTAAGAATGTAAATATTGCACTTACTGAATATAGGAAAGTGACATTTCAAGGGCCTACAGCGACTTTCTTATTTGCAAACCAAGGATGATAGATGAACTGGATTGTTTTTAGGGCTCTGACCTCTGGAATCCAGGGTCAGCTTCCAGGAAGTAGGGAACTTCGTCTTCGAAGTTCTTACATATATTCTAGTTAATTCCCACTTATTTCATATTATGTTTTAAACAAATAAAATTGTAGTCATTTCTATGTGGACGTTACCACTTTCTAAACACAGCAGAAACACTAACCCTTCTATGAAAATAACAGCAGCAGCATGGTGGAGACCAGAGCTCTCTAACTCAGCTTCATCTTTGCAGTTTAATGCCCGGGAGACCTGAGTCGCTGCTGGCCGAGCTCAGGGAAGGACGCTGAGGACTCCCTGGCAGGGTCCACCAGTCACACTGGAACACTTCCTCACCCCTTTTGATGGCTTCTCAAAACACATCAGACTTATCCCCAGATATTATCATTTAGCCTCATTTTCTGACAAGTTATAATTCCTTTCTTCAGAAAGGAAAAATATACAAGATGCCCCAAGGGTCACCATACACACATACATAGGGGAAATGGGAAATTGCAGCTAAATGTAGCTTTATTTACAAAATATTCACTACAAAGTTTTATAAAATATAAAATTTTCTCTATATATTGATATATAAATGTAAAAAAAAAAGTATTATATAAAGTATAACATGAGCTTGTTAATTTTTCCTATGTATAGTGATTCTTTGGGACACCCTGGATTTATGATGAGCTAAACATACAGACTGACTGTGCCAAGTACCAAGCAGGAACTGTGTCGCCCGATCCTCATAGCAGGTAGGCACCTCAGAACACCAGGTGTCAAGATGAGGCCCAGGAAAGCCAAGACACTGGCCTCAGGTCACTTTGTGGAACTGGATTTGAACCCTGATGACCTAAATTCTCAGCAAATGCTCTTAAACACCATACTCAAACTTTAAAGACATTAAAATAGACTTTTAAACAAAAAAAAATCATCATAAACCTACACAGAGCAAAATATCAGGAAAAACTGGGGAAGCTGTCCTAACTGGCTCACCTATGACCATCCACGTGGCAGGCACCAGTCACAAACACTGTCCAGCCTGTCACACAGGCCGGTGTAAGTCGACTTGTGCCTTAAATGTGAACTCTCTGATCAATTATTGTGTTTTGATTATCAGTCAATATTATAATATTTTTAGGTTAGATACGTTTTATTATAATTAATCTCATCTGTTTCTTTTAATTACATTTGATATTTAATAGAAATGTATTACTCTACATGTGTGTAATTCTATAACTTGCATGATATAGCTGTTGTCACTTATCAACCAGGTTGATTTCACAATAAGCTACATTTTGTGTTTTTCTCAGACTGAATATGCTCTTGACAGAGAACAACACGTCCATTCCGTTCAGTCTTAGGAAGGCCAGGTTTACCTCCTCCTTAAAATCGATAGCTTCATAACTCAAAGTTAGTTAATAATAAAAGTTATTTTCTTTAAGATAATTACCCTTTTAAAAATGCTCCACCCTCTGATATAAGCCACAGCCTTTCTCGTTAATTAGCTTTTCTTCAAGCTTCTGAGGCTCACGATGACAGAGGCAGGTGACGATTCTGTGTCCCCGAGGGAGCTCCCGTTGATCCCTGTCTGGGCAGACAGAATCCTCTGCTGACAACAGAATGAGGCTAGAAACCATGAAGGGTGACAGCTCTTCCCTTAGCCCAGAGGGAAGTCCTGATAGGTGCCCTGCCTGGCTAATGTGGGGATCTCCTATCTCGCGCTGTCGAATAGGATGAGGCTTTTTTGCATATCAGCCTAAAAGCTTGTTTCTTTACATTTTTGTTTATTAATTTGAATCTTTCAGGTTTTTAATACTTCTCCCATACTTCAACTGTGGTGGTAATGCAGTGGTCCATTACTCTTAATTTTTTAAAAAAGGTCATTGTACTTATGATTTTTTTCATGCAATTCTCATTTCATATAGTGAGCTAATTTTTACATACAACTTATGAAAGATTAAGCAAATAAAAACGTCGTCAAACATATACATACATAGTAACAGTCTGTCTGAAAAATAGGTTAAACCCCACCAACCAGCCAGTCGCTGTGTTAAGCTGGACGCCTGTCCACCCGTAAGATTGGAGTGAGAAGGTCCCAGGTGCCTCTGCCTGATGTTCTGCAAACAAATGTGACTCTCATTGGCACCACTCATGGGATAAAAGCTGGTTAAATGGAATACAACCAAAAATCCTCTGTGAGAGGAGTGAATGCATGACTGATACTACAAAGCTTTTGAAATCTGAGACACCCTGTGACTTTCTTTGTCTTGTCTGAGAATATTGAAAACGAGAGATTTAGCTGTGGGTCCAATTAATCGCTGCAGCCAGCAGTCCCCAATCTCCAGCTCACCTGCATCACGTTGTAAACAGGGCATGACCCCTCCCAACCCCATGCTGGCAGGTTCCCAGGAGGCGGCTCCCAGGAGTGGAAAGAAGGAGAAAGAGCTGGAAGGAAATCTGCTCCTTGGGGAAGACCTCCCAGATCAGGGCTGGGACCCCGAGGGAGCTGGATATTTATGTCTTGACACCAGCCTTGGCAACTCCCCATCACAACACGGCCACACAAGTGCCAGGATATCAGCCGCATAACCACAAATTATAGAACCCGGGCACAAGGGCAGTGCAGAGAGTCAGAGTTTCTAGATGTAAGTCTAAGACACTTTGCCTCAGAACTATGTCCCTCCCTCCGAGGGCCCCCAAGGTCACATGTGAGCACAGATGGGACACGCGTCCCTCTGCATGGAGAGGGGAATGGGGCACAGTCAGGCCGGGAAGGTCCAGAGCTTGGGTTTAGCCTCACCTTCACCGGCTTTCATTTGTACAAAGGGCCCTTTATTCATGAAAGTCCAGAAGCCATTGGCGTGCGAGGTATCTTTTCCATCCTCACAGACTCAGGTGCTGGGCCCTTGATTATAAGCAGTGTGGTGGCAAGAGCTAGTTATGCTGATTCATTGCGTATGATTTGAAAACTTACATTCTAAGGACACACAGCATAATGTTAGCAATGAAGAAGGGGAATGGTTCACGCTGAATCACCCACAATCTGTATCTGCCCAATGGAGGAACTGCAAGATAAAACAACAGGCCTCTGTCAACTACCAACTGTCCACACATCACGTCCACACGGGCCCATTCTCTGACACAGGGGCAGGAAAACAGCATAAAGAGGCTGCCGCCAGCCTGGATGTGTATCTGAAGCACCCAGGGAGTGCTAAAGACACCCTGGTGCCTGCATGAAGGAACTGTGATTTAGTTGGGTGGAGGTGAAGCCCAGGCCCCAGTAGTTTTTAAAAGCTCCCCAGGTGACCCTTATGTACAGCCAGGGCTGAGACACACAGTGCGCAAGACCAGAAGAAGTCCCAAGTCTGAATTAAAGTCCTGCCACCTCCTGGCCCGATGAACTTCCCAAGACGTGCACTTCCTGCCTCAGTGACACAGGAAGATACACAGTGAGGACACCTGCCCGCTCACCTGCAAGGGATGTGCTGAAACCCAGTTCACGTCACATAATGAAAAGGATTGGGAAGAAACACCACTCTGTATAAATTGTACTTCCACTTAAGGAAGAAGTTGGAGAAATGAAGCTTAGAACCCCGAGGCTGGGCGCAGAGGCAGCATGAGAGGTGACAACGGCGGACGGATCAGAAGAAGGGTGCAGCTGCAAAGCCGCCATGGGGCTCCTCCAACTCCCAAGAAACTAGCGACTTGTGATTTGCACTTCAGTGCCTGTGTGATGTTAGACAAATGCGTGGTGGACACAGGACGGTGTAACATGTAAGCCCATGAGTTAACTCGCTGAAGCTGAAACCAGGGCCCTCCAACCTGCGACTGGGGAAGACTCCATTTGCTCATTGCAAAGAGTTGCAAGAGGAGACGCTCATACCAGGGAGTGGGGAGATGTGAAAAGGGCGGCCAGGCCTTGTTCCTAAAGAAGTTCATCATGCAGACTGGACACAGAAGGAAAGGGTGGCATCTTTGCTAACGGGACACAGAGGAAGCCGCCCACTCTCACGAGACAGGTGAAGTGTGGGCTGCATGCCTGGGGTCCCAGCCTGCACCTGGGCGGTGCTTTTGCACACCCAGCACTGGGGCACGGTCACAGACAGAGTCCAGTGGGACACACAGTGCTGGGCTGTGTCTCCGCCCCTGTCGTGAGAGTAGCCCTGCAGGTATCAGCTCTTGGACTCCCACATGCCCAGGTTAGGAAAGGGCCTAAAAATCATCTTCTCATCAAATATTTAAGAATTTTAAGCTTCGCTAGAAGTCTTCTAGCTTTCCCTGAAGCATCCTCCTGAACAAAAACGTGTGACCCTACAGTGCAGAGGAAGTGCTTACCAGTGGGTTGGCTGAGCACCCCAGCTTGCTCTCTGCTCCCCCTATCGGCTGGAAGGAAGGAATCCAAGTTAAAAGGACTTTAAACTTGGATTTTAAACTTAAAAGGTGAAGAGTTTGCTGTCCTATCCTGGGGAACAGGGGAGCAGGAAGGCCTGCAGCTGGGGACGGCAGCCTTGTGAGAGGCTGGTGGCCTCGTCACCCACTCTCTCCTGAACCTGCATGAGCAACTTCCCAGTTGGGGCATGAGCCGCCCTGGTTTGGGCCGGCCAAGCTATTTCATTCCCAAACGTCTTATGTGAAAACAAAGACAAAATTGGAGAAAAATACTTTAAAATACACAGAAACCTTATGTTTGGCTAGATAACGAATGCTGGGGAAGATTCCCCAGTAAGGTTTTCTTTGCTATTTTTCTTTTCTTGTGCATGTAAGTGCATGGATTGCCCTCACAGCAGAGCCACCCTGTCTGGGACAGGACCCTGCACATGCGAGTGAATGCACAGCAGCACGGCGGGTCAGGACCCGAGTGCTGACTCCCAGATAGCACAGTCTCTGCCAGGCATGGGCCCCCAGCCTGTGCTGGCCCAGCCTCATCAAGCCAAACTCACCACTGTGCTGATCATACAGAAGGCAGAGTTTACACTTGTAAATTAAAAAGAGATTATAAAGGGGTCCTGCGGTCGAGTATCACAGTCTCCTTCCCCTGAATCAGATGTGCTTAGTAAATGACACTGACAAACTCCTCCCTGCTAACGCTTCTTATTTTAACCCCAAATCTGTGCAGAAAATAGCCAGGATGCCATTAGGAAGAGGCGTGTTGGAGAGAAGACTCAGAAGGAAGACGCTGCAATCAGGAGAGAGACGGAAACAAGGGCACCATCTTTGACCTGAAACACACCCAATAATTTCCTCTAGCATATTTCTGTTTCATCTGCAGGGAAACTGAAGTCACAGAGGCAGGATCAAGGGGACAAAAGTGCCAGAGTGGTGGCCAAGACACCACCCCAGAGGCCTGAGGAGCCCCGAGGAGCCCGGCTGGACTCCAGAGGTGGACTCTCAAGTCACCAGTGAGATTCAGTGCCATGGGCCCTGCGTGGCCTTCTGTGTCTTCTCCGTGACTCCGTGACACAGGGCCAAGATGGAGACTAAGGACGAGGACAGCATCCAGTGGGGGAGCAGTGCCTGTGCACTTGCCGGAGCCGCCTGCCAAGTGCTCTAAGCAGAGGGGACAAGTGAAGATACCCAAACGAATCCCTGGAGCCTGGGCCTTCCAAGTTCCATCCTTCACCCGACCGTGTGCCTTGAGGACACATCACAATCAGTCGGAGATGCAGGTGTGCAGAGGGCACAGGGCGGTGAGTGTGAACACAGCACATGGGAGGAGGACCGCAGGCCCGGCATCTATGTTAGGGCCGTGGAGGTGGGGCTGAGAAAGACAAAGTCTTCTCACTGACGGGTCTGCAGGAAAACAAGGCACACCCGTGACAAGGTGAGGACATCTCACGGGGCGTGTCCCTTGGGAGGTGCAGAGTTAGAGCCTCCTCCAAGTCTGCCCAGTGCTCCTGGGAGGCAGAGGTACGCCTGTCCTCAGCCTGGGGCCAGGAGGCAGGCGCCAGCCCACAGGAGCAGGGCCCACCTACTCAGCTCCTCCCGGCTCCTCTAGAGTCAGATGGTTTTAAAAACACACTCAGCAAAAGGAAAGCGGTAGGACGAGATCCTTGGAAGGAGCTCAGGCTGCCTGGTGTTCAGCTCCAAGAATCCCAACCTGCTCTTTCCTTGGCGAGCACACCAAGGGCCCCTTCTCTATGACGACGTGAGGAGACATAGTCAGCACAGGGTGGGTAGATGGTCTACCACAGGGTGGGTAACAGGAAGTGAGACAAACTCGCAGGGGAAGAGGAAAGAACTCAGCCTGTCTGACCTGGAAGCTCATCCCCAGTGTAGGATAAAGAACCCAGCACGAGGGCACGAGGAGAGGGATCACCTGCCAGATCACCTGGTCGCAGGTGAGGGCGACGCACTGACACGTGATTCCGGGTCATTTGACTATGCTTAGAAAGCAATTCACGATCAATGGAAAAATCCTGTTGTCACCGAGCCCTCTGACACCTCCCAACTCATATCAGACCCAAACACAGTAAGAGCCCAGTTGTCCTTGCAGCGTATTTTAGAACGGTCTTGATTTAGAAAGAAAGGAGGAAGAGTTGGCAGGAACAAGATCATATGAATTTTGACTTGAGCTCAGCAAATCATCATCCAAAAGTTTAATTTGATGCCCATACTTTACACAGTTCATTTGAGGCCAAGCAGCCTTAGCACAGCTCAGCTTAAAACACTGAACAAGGGATGGAGATTGTATTTCCATTCAACATGCAAATGGAGAGGAAGGAGAGGAAGGCAGCCTTTGAAGTAGAAAGTATCTCTATTTTATAAATGAGACCAAAATTGATTTAAGTATATTGCACTTTATAACCCTTCCTTTTATTGGGGAGGCTGAGGATATCTGAATCACCCGTAAATATGAATAAATAGACAACCCATTATTACCCAAGTATAAACTGATGCTCATTTTACCATTTACTTGTGGAAGAAGTTGAATTGTTAAATGTTTGTTGGAAATGGTGGCCCACATGCAGCGCCAGCCAGCGCTGTGGAACATGTCACACAACAGACCCCCTCTCTGTCCTCGAGGAGCTGACACCCTGGGTAGTGTGTCTGTGAGCAAGGCCGGCTGATGGCAGCTAAAGTAACACAGTGCACCCTGGGCAGGGCCCTCCATGGTGGCACAGAGCAGAGGCTCCATGCCGGAAAGTTTTAGGGAGAATGCCTGGATGGGGGCACGTGCGAGCTGTGTAATGTCCCTGATAAATCTCAATACTGGGGAGCTGCAGGCTTTGGGGCAGACAGAATGTGGGCTGGGAGGAGTCTCCACAGAGCTGGGGCCTGGGGAGAAGGCAGAGGACTGGGAGGCAGGGGCCACAGCAGGGCACCCGGAGCACAAGGCGTCCTGAAAACTGCGCTGTCTGCTGAGTGTGACCCACTGATAGATTATAAGTGCAAGACCACAGATGCCAAATAGCTTCTTCTGCCATCCAGCCCTTGCAAGAGGCTTATTCTAAACATTAATGGGGTTTGTATGTGTTATAGGGGAAGGAAAATCAACCAAATGGAAGTGTTGAGATAGAGTAACAAAAAGGAGAGAGGGAGAGAGGGGAGGGAGGGGGCCAGAGTCGCGAGAGAGAGGGAGAGAGGAGAGAGAGCGAGAGAGAGGCGCGAGAGAGCGCGAGAGAGG
>CAUYPK010137568.1:0-17107 GCA_963574355.1 Loris lydekkerianus
GAAACCCCACCAAAAAAAGATCATGGTTATTGTATGGTGGTCAGCAGCTGGTGTGATTCACTATAACTTTCTGCAACCAGGCCAAACCATCACAGCAGAGTCCTATTGTGAGGAAATTGATGAAATGTACCGAAAATTGCATCAGCAGCAGCCAGCACTGGTCAACGGAAGAGGTCCTATCCTGCTCCACGACAACGCCCGGCCGCACGTCTCACAAATCACCGTCCGAAAATTAAAGGAATTGAGCGTCGAAGTTCTTCCCCACCCACCATACTCCTCAGACCTCTTGCCAACTGACTACCATCTTTTCAAGCACTTCGATAACTTTCTCACCTGTAGAACCTTTGCCAATCAGGACCTACCAAAAACGGCCTTCGTTGACTTCATCGAATCCCGAGCACCCAATTTTTATGCCGATGGAATTAATCGACTTGTGTTATGTTGGCAAAAGTGCACTGATTCAAATGGCGCTTATTTCAATTAAATTGAATAAATATTCACTGAGATATTACAGTTTAAAGTAGAATCATAAAAATGGACAAAACTTTTGAAATGACCTAATAGTTTTGAAATGTACCATTGCATCATGCACATTAGGTGAGGTCCCCCCTCATTCCCTCCCTCCTCCAATATCCCCCCTCCCCTCCCTTCTGTCTCCTTTTTCCTTCTACTTTCTGGACTATAGTTATGTTTTGCCATTCATATGAGTGTGTAGGTGCTTATATGTTGATTTCATAGTAGTATTGAGTACCTTGGATACTTTTTTCCCATTCTTGAGATACTTTACTAAGAAGAATATGTTCTAGCTCCATCCAGGTAAACATAAAAGATGTGAAGTCTCTATCCTTTTTTATGGCTGCATAGTATTCCATGGTGTACATATACCACAATTTGTTAATCCATTCATGGGTCAGTGGGCACTTGGGCTATTTTCTTGTCTTGGCAATTATGAATTGGGCTGCATTAAAAATTCTGGTACAAACATTTTTGTTGTAAAATAATTTTTATCATCTGGGTATATACCTAGTAGAGGAGTTGTAGGATTGAATGGTAAGCCTACTTTTAGTTCCATGATAATTTTTCTATTTTTAGTAGAGACAGGATCTCACTCTTGCTCAAGCTGGTCTTGAACTCCTGAGCACAAGGGATCCATCTGCCTCAGTCTCCCAGAGTGCCAAGATTACAGGCGTGAGCCACAGCACCTGGCCTGTTTCCCCATTCTATCCCTTGTCTATTGTTTAGGCTGGAGTAGATATTCTGTAGTTAATTATGTTTTTTTTTAGAGACAGAGTCTTCCTTTGCTGCCCTCGGTAGAGTGCTGTGAGCAACCTCCAGCTCTTGGGCTTAGGCGATTCTCTTGCCTAAGCTGGGACTACAGGTGCCCGCCACAAAGCCCGGCTATTTTTTTTGTTGCACTTTGGCTGGGGCCAGGCTTGAACCTGCCACCCTCAGTACACTGGCCACTCACTGAGCCACAGGCGCCGCCCTGGAGAAGATATTCTTTAGAGTTGAGCCCACATACTTTTCCCTAGTGGCCCAGTGCACTCTCAGGACTGCAAGGCTCATGATCTGTAATGGTTCAATGGTTTGACTTATATGCTACCCCTTAGGGTACTATCCTACAGAAGAACTCAAACCAAGTGAGAGACAGCCAGAAGGAAGAGATAGATGGGCTCTACTACGTAACAATTAAACACAAGAACAGTAAAAATAACACAGACACAATTGAAAGACAAATGAAAGACTGGGACAAATACTTGCAAAAATCATAAACCAAGGATTAATGTTCTCAATAGAAAAAAAGTATGCAAATAAAGAAAAAGTCAGGCCAGCGGTGGTGGCTCATGTCTGTAATCCTAGCACTTTGGGCGGTTAAGGCAGGAGGATCACTTGAGCCACCCAGGAGTTAGAGGTTACAATGAGCTATCACACCACTGCACTCAAATAAATAAAAAAGATTTGTATAGCCAATTCACAGACGATATTCTAGTGGTTAACATATATAGTATTCGGAAAAAAATGTTCCATTGACCAGTGAGCAGAAATACAAATGAAAACATATTTTCACCTATGAACTTTACAAAGGTGAGAAAAAGATAATATCCAGAGGAGACTTTGGACATAGGAAAATAGGTGCCACCATATAGCTAGTGCTGATGGCTGGAGTAATTGTTGGAGCATCTGGAAACCGTTCTGAAAGTGGCTCTAAAGAGCTGAGAAATGTTGATTCTCAGTCCACTAATTTCAATTCTAAGAATCTACCCCAGGAATGGACAGTGACATGGGGAATTTCTCATGAAATCATGTGAAGCAATAAAGGTAGTAAAATTGTACATTCATGCATAAATTTTTTCTGGGTGATTTTTGGGTAATCTTTTTCTTGTGGGTGGTTTTGGTCTTTTATATATTTTTATATTTCTTATATTTTCTATTATGAGCATTGGAAAATCTAGGGTGGTGAGCTTAGCACGCATAGCACAGTGGTTATGGTGCTGGACACATGCACTGGGCTGGCGGGTTTGAACCCAGCCCGGGCCAGCTAAGCAACAATGACAACTGCAACAACAAAAAAATAGCTGGGTGTTGTGGTGGGTGCCTATAGCCCACCTACTTGGGAGGTGGAGGCAAGAAAATCACTTAAGCCCAAGAGTTTGAGGTTGCTGTGAGTTGTGATGCCATAGCACATTACCGAGTGCGACATAGTGAGACTCTGTCTCAAAAAAAAAAAAAAAAAAGGATGGCACCTGTGGCTCAAAGGAGTAGGGCGCCGGCCCCATATGCTGGAGGTGGTGGGTTCAAACCCAGTCCCAGCCAAAAACTGCAAAAAAAAAAAAAAAAAAAAATCAAGGGTGGTGACCAGGCACTGTGGCTCACACCTATAATCCTAGTACTCTGGAGGCTGAGATGGGTGGATTGCTTGAGCTCAGGAGATCAGGACAAGCCTGAGCAAGAGTGAGACCCTATCTCTAAAAATAATTAGGCGTTGTACTGGGTACCTGTAGTCCAGCTACTTAGGAGGCTGAGGCAAGAAAATCGCTTGAGCCCAAGAGTTTGAGGTTGCTGTGAGCTATGATGCTATGGCACTCTACCCAGGGTAACAAAGTGAGACTCTGTCTCAAAAAAAAAAAAAAAAAAAAAAAAAAAGAAAAAGAAAGAAAAATAATCAAGGGGAATAAAAACCCTGTGAAATAGTGGAACCAAACAAATCTAAAAATTAACTCTTAGGGTCAAAGTTTCAAATCTGTCACTTAACAACGATCAGTGAGAATGTGCCAAACTCCTCTATAACTGTGGTCTCCAACTCCTGGTCCGTGGACCAGTACCAGTTCATGGCCTATTGCAGGTGAATCTTCATTTGCACCCTACTCACATTACCACCTCAGCCCCACCTCCTGTCCCATTCCTGTCCGCCTGCCATGGAAGAAAAATTGTCTTCCATGAAACTGTTCCCTGGTGCCAGGAAGGTTGGGGACCATGAGAGGATCTTAGGTGTGCCTTGAAAAATTTGAAGGACCATTAATTGAATTATTTTTAAAGAAGTTCAAAACCACAATAAGTATATTATTTTTTAACTTTTTTTTTTTAAATCAACATAATTAAAGTATGTCAGAAGTTTATAGGTTCAAGTGTGCCATGAGATAAAAGAGATTAAAAAACACTGCTTTATAAGGTTGAGGACAGAGGTCATCAGGCCACCTGGCTGTGGCTGGGCTGATTTTGTGGGTGAGATTACCTGGCTCTTCACTGTAACTAACACTAGGCACAGCCTGTCCTTTGGTGGGACTCAGTTTCCTAATTTGTGCAATGGTATGCTGGGAGGGAGTGTGTGTGAGACTATTCTCTTAGGGTCCTGGCAGATATTAGGCTGAGTGGATAATTCTGTTCTAAAAGAAGAATGTGACTAGGCTGGGCATGGTGGCTCATGCCTGTAATCCTAGCATTCTGGGAGGCTGAGGCAGGAGGACTACTTGAGGCCAGGAGTTTAAGACCAACTTGAGCAAGAGTGAGATGCCATCTTTACAAAAACTAGAAACATTAGCTGGGCATGGTGATATATGCCTGTACTCTCAACTACTTGGGAGGCCAAGGAAGGAGGATCGCTTGAGTCTAGGAGTTGTTGGAAGTTGCAGTGAGCTATGATGACATGACTATACTCTAGCCAGGGTGACAGGGTGAGACCCTGTCTCAAAAAAAAGAAAAAGAGCGTAACTGAGCACTGTGATTTATAGGGTCCAGAGCTCAGTTCCTTGTTGGCTGAGGGACCACTGAACTTGACCTTATTACCTCTTCCTGACTACAGCACTGGCCTAGATTGTCCCTGCTTCTTGGCCACCCTCTCATCCTTGGTCAGTCCCTGGGCCCACTCAGTCCAGACTAGCTTGACTGCTCAAGCGTTATTGGTTCCAAGCCTGGAGGAGAAGGGGCAGGGAAACTGGTCTTTGGAGCTGTTTAGTGGAGGCAGGAACGCAAGGCCTTTGGAAAGCCCTACCTGTGCACAGAAAGAAAATCTCCTCCCTCCTGGACTCTCTCTCTGGGATATCGTAAGATGGTTTAGCTCTCATGACCTAGCTGTCCTGACTTTGTCTAAGGCCACTTCCTGGTATGGGGCAGCCCCTCCCCACCTGGCCACACTCACCTGTGGGCTGACTGGAGTCCACCTCCCACATCTTCAGCCACATCAGCTGCTAGTGATAAGGCCTCTTGTGCTGGGCGTCCTTTCCCAGAACCTGGCAGTTTACAGTCAGGCTACCTGGGTCCCTCAGGTGTGAGCGAGTCTTAGAGTCATCCTTCAGAGGTGCTGCCTCATGGGTGGGGGTGAAGGCCTCACCCCACCTGCCTCACAGCTGCCTGTTGCTCGGCATGAGGCAGATAGATTCATTTTCCTTCTACCTCAGGCATACACTGAACTTCAAGCTTTCAGGAAAGACGCTGTGTGAGACTCTCCTACTCTGTCAGCTACCCCAGAACCTCTGCCTCCTGACTGTGACGCCTGCAGCCTCACCCTGAATATCAGAACCAGTCTTGGTGACAGAGGCAGCTGCCCGGGGCATGGTAGGGCTGGTGGGGAAAGAAGTCCTCATCAGGCCTCCCTTCCTGATGTGGGCCTGTTTCTCCCTAGCAACCAGCAAATGCCTGGAAAGACAGCTTCTCTGAAGAGCCCTGTGTCCTGCACAGAGGAAGCAGACAGAGCTCAAGAGCCCCCAGACTACAGGTGAGGACCCCTGTACATACATACAGATTGGTGGGTGGGAAGATCTCAGGAGGCGACATGTTAGAAAGAGGACCTGGAGACTGAGTCAAAGGGGAACCTTTGCAGTTCTGTGAGTTGGAGCACAGGCTGCCTGGGGCCCCTTCCTCCCACCCTGAAGGCCTGTCCCAGTGCACTGGGACCGAGCAGAGCCCAGGCTTCTCAAGTTACCAGCCTCCTCCCTGCTCAGGGCAAAGGTTTGCATTTCAGTGCCACACCCCTTTCCCCAGCTCGGTAGCCTCCTCAGGTCAGGTGCATCTGTGCCGAGCTCCTCACTGCAGAGGCCACAGGGAGGAGGCTGCAAGGAGGGCAGTCCTGCTGGGATCATGGCCTGTGGCCAGGCCCCAGAGCTGTGAGTCTGACACCTCCATCTCATCCACCCCCCACTCCTAGGCTGCCTGGTGTCTGCTTACCCCTTGGCCAGAGAAAAGGAAGAGGGTCTTTAACATGCAGGGGTGGGCAGCTCCAGAGCATCTCTGGAAGAGCAGCTCACCTCCTGGGGGCGCTGTTCACCCCCTCTGGGAAGGAGGGCTCTCAGCGACTCCACCCTGCATCCAGGACAGTCCTTCCTAGGCATGAGCTGTGTGCATGCAGGGCTTAGTGTTGCTGTGTCCCCGAGAGAAGGGCCCTAGTCTCCAGTCTCTGCCCCAAGTTCTGGCTCAAAGCCAGGGCAGAATTGGCACTGAGGAGGCCTGGGCAGGACTCAAGGGTTCCTTGTGCCTGGAATGGAATGTCTTCTTTGCAGTCTGCACTGGCCCGAAGGCTTGAAGGGCGAAGAGATAAAGAAGGGCAGCCGTGAGGGGGTAAGTGTGCGGAGGCTGCCTTCTCACTTCCACCGAGGAACAGGCCCTGGACTGCCTGAATTCACTGGCTCCCTGACTTTCAGTGCAGGCCTGTAGCCAGAAAACCAGGAGAGCTGAGTGGGTGTCCCTTCCTTGAGGGGAGCTGTGTAACCCCTTCCTGTCACAGGCTACCTGTCAGGCCCCAGCATCACCAGGAGACAAGCTGTGCTCGGAACTCAACCCTCCACACCCCGCTATTTACTGACCGGTTTTGTGCTAAGTCCCCAGGACCGGGAAGGGTTGTGACATTATTTCCTGGTAGCCGGAGAACGGCCCTTTTTGGGGTCTGCTCTCCCAAGGCTTCTCAGATCCAGCCTGTGTGTTTGCAGACGCCACTGAGTAAATACAACCAGCAATACCACAAGTTGTTTAAGGACATCCCTTTGGAGGAGGTGGTTCTCAAAGGTGAGCTGTCTCCCTGGGGTAGCCCAACAGGCTGAGGGGTCTGGGGCCAGGTCCGCCACTGTGGATAATTTTAATGAGAACTGGTTGACCTTTAGATATAGTTGGCTCTTTTTTTCGCCAAAAGTATAAGATTGAGCTGGTTTGGAATATGAAGTTGAACTTATAAAGATTTTTCTGAGGAAATGTCAGGGCTTTCAAATCTTATTTCTGTTCTGCTCTTACTAGTGACTGTTCACTGTTCAGGCCTCTCCTGAGCATGTCAGGGCTTTTGCACAGTCAAGGCAGGGCAGAGCAGAACAGTGTGAGGCAAAGGGCTGTGCGGACCCAGTCTTGGAGACCAGGGCAGAACCTGCCTGGACCCCACAGGGTCTGGGAGGAGAAAGAAGAAATATCTCTCAGTCTGGAAGGGTGGAGTGGGGGTAGTCAGGAAAAGAACCCTTGAAGTGCCGAGGACAGGGATGGTTTGGATCCTCAGATGGGAGAGGGAGTCTGATGAGAGAGGTCCTGAGGTTGGACTCTGGATTCGCGAGTGTGAGGACCCTGCGCTCCCCTGGCTAGCCTTGCTCATGGCAAGTCTTTTCTTCTGTGACTTCCCAGTGTGCTCCTGTGCCCTCCAGAGGGACTTCCTTCTCCAGGGCCGACTCTACATCTCCCCCAACTGGCTCTGCTTCCATGCCAGCCTCTTTGGCAAGGATATCAAGGTAGTAATGAGTGGTAAGGGCTGCCATGACCCAGTGAGGCCCCAACCCCAGCCCGGGGAAGAGACAGCCTCCTGCCCTGTGGGCATGCCTCGAGTCATGCCTGCCCCTCTGCATGCGGGGCCCTTGGAGAAGCCTCTCACTGGTGGGATAAGCAGCTTTGAGGGTTCTCATCCAGTGTCCAGTGAAGTAGTCTTCCCCTTGGGAAACAGGGCCCTGATCACCACATTTGGCCTGGACAGTTCACAGCCAGATTATTCTGCCTCTGGGTATCTCAGAAAAGTCTTCAGAATCAGAGTGGGATGTCGCATTTAGGAGGAGTCACAATTGTGGCCAAAAGTAGCTCAGGCAACCCCATTACTAGAGTGTGGTACATGCCTCCAGATACCAGGGATCATACCTGGTGAGAGCCCTGAGTGGCGTGTGCTGTCGAGGCTGGGGCAGGGGGGTGAACCTAGATGAGAAGGCAGATGGTTCAGATACTTCCCCCTAGGGAGCTAGGCATCTTTTTGGTGTCCAAGCTTGGCTCAGAGCCAGCTATGGCTGAGGTCCTACACAGGAGCAAAGGGACTCTGCCCTTGGGGGTGACTCCTGAGGAAAACTTCTCCCTCTCAGGTGGTCATTCCTGTGGTATCCGTACAACTGATCAAAAAACACAAGATGGCACGGCTCCTTCCCAATGGACTGGCCATCACCACCAACACCAGCCAGAAGGTCTGTGAGTCTCTGGGCCAGTGCTGCCTTGTCAGTCTCCTCATCCCACCCCTGGGGTCCCCAGCCCAACTCAGGCAGTGGCCCAGGTCTTTACCCGGCTCCACCTTGCAGCTCCCCAGAGAGTATTTCAGGACATGTATCATAACAAGCTGGGAGAGGGGTTCCTTGGTGGGGGTCTTGTTGGGCTGATATCCCTGTAGGCCTGTCCCCAAGTCATGGGGCCTGTTGGCACAGCAAGGGCTCTCACTCCACCCTTTCTGTTTTCTTTCCATGTCTCAGTATGTCTTTGTGTCCCTGGTTTCCCGAGACAGTGTCTACGACATGCTGAGGAGAGTCTGTACCCACCTGCAGGTAGGCTGCTCTGGAGCGGGAGCTGGGCAGGAGGCTGCTCAGGACTGGTCTCAGGTCTTGGAGACAGGGGACCCGGGGAAGGTCGGCCCATTTCTGCGGCACAGGGAACAAAGGCAGGGACATGGGAGTGAAAGGTACCAAGGCGCTAGTTGTGAGCATGTCTTTTTGTGGCCAGTGGGTCCTTGTGTGTCCCCAGGTCCAGATGCTCCTCTGCCTATGATGAGGTTATGTCTGATAAATCCATTGTAACTTGAAAATATCCTAAGTCAAAAATGTATTTAATGCGGGCTTGTCTAAGCTGAACATTGCAGCTCAGCTTAGTCTGCCTTAAACATGCTCAGGATACACACATTGGCCTATAGTTGGGCAAAATCATCTAATACAAAGCCTGTGTTATTGTAAAGTGTTGAATGTCTCATATAATCTATTGGATACTGTACTGAAAGTGAAAAACAGTGGTTGTATAGGTACTTGAAGTACAGTTTCTACTGACTGTGTATTGCTTTTGTACCACAGTGAAGTTAAAACATCCTAGGTGAACTTAAGTCGGGGACCGTGTGTGTGTGTGTGTGTGTGTGTGTGTGTGTGTGTGTGTGTGTGTTCCCTCACTGTGCTTCCTTAATTACGGATGGACAGAAGCATGTGGCTGCTACCCACTGTGCCCTACAACCCTCTCTGGCCCGTGGTGAGGGAGCGAGGGGCAGCGGCGTGGGAGAGCAAGGTACCTAGGATTCGCTTTCTGCTCCAGCATTAAACCGGGGCCCTCTGCAAACTTTGGGAGCTGGGTCTCACCTGACTCAAAGCAGCTTATTTAGAGGTAAAGCTGTCTTGGAGAGTGCCAGTGCTTCCCAACGCCTGACTTACTCTGTTCCCTTTCCTCCTCAGCCTTCCAGCAAGAAGAGTCTGAGTGTGAGAAAGTTTCCGGAGAAAGCAGTGTGCAAGTCTCTGGTGAGAGCTGAGGCTGAGAGTGAAGGCTGCGGGCCTGAGAGTGTCCCTAGCTCTGAGGCATCAGGGTCTCCAAACAGGGGCCCACAATGCACCACTGGGACACAGTGGCCATGCTGTGCTGGGGCACCCCTAAGTCTGTCACTCTCACTCAATACCATGCTGAGCGGCTTTGATGACCTTCTGAGAACAGAAGTCCAGTCCCCACAACACTGGCCAGGTTGAGTCCCACACCTGTACAGACACAGGGCCAGTGATCCATCCTCTTCCCTGCGGCAGAGTCAGGAGAGCTTTCAAGAGGATAGAGATGGCTCTGGGAAAGAACATCAAAGGCTGTCACTGAACCCACATGGACTTATTTTAGGTTGACTGAGGTCTCAGTAGTTTCCTTTGCAGCCGCGGCCCTGGGTAGGCAGAGCTGAGTATGTGGGCTGGGGATACAGGTAGAAACACCCCAGGGTGTTTGAAGTCTCCTTCAGTAACTATTAAGCATCTAGTCAAGCATGCAATATGCATAATGCCATGCAGGGAACAGAAGGCCATGTTCCCATTTTTGTTCATGGGGACCCTAAGTTCCCCCTGTCAAGGTCAGTGACTTACTAAGGGCTAGGGCCTGGAATAGAAGGAGCCATAACGTATCTTATCTATAACATGTACACTAGCAGTCTTCAAAGACATTGTTTCTTGGTCGGGTGGTTAGTCACAGCAAGAGAACAGACAGGAGAGACGAGTGGTTCCTGTGACAACCATCCCCTAGCCCCTCGTACCTTCTTCCATTCCTGGCTAGGCATCTGTATGGGTAATACCTGGGGAAAGCTCTGATAAACCTGGTGTGGGCAAGTGAGATCCCAAGGGCCCGGATAACACAGCTTCTCCTGTCTTTTCTGCAGGAAGTCTTCATCCCGGAGATGAAGTGGAGGAAGGTGTGCCCTGCCTCCAAGTCCCTGTCCCTCCCAGACAGTATCCCTTGTATCCCTCAGGCATCCATGGACTCCAAAGACAGACTCTTCCCCTCTAGAGAGCCCCCAAGGTCTGGTGAGTTCAGGGGCTTGGCCATGCCAACTACTTGTGAAGGCTGGACTTTTCCCAATTCTGTGAAAAGGGCTCACAGCCAGCAGGGCTTCTAGCTGACCCTTTCTTTCTCCAAATCCATATGGAAAACTCAAGAACACAAACATCTTCAGAGGATGGGGGATCTGTGCCTGCCCCATGCCTGGCTGGGGTGCGGCCCGCCCTAATGGTTCACCCTTTGCAGAGAATGCCGCCTGTGAGGAGGATGAGCTGGAGGAGGCGCCTGAGAGTGACAGGGAGCGGAGGCTCTGGGATTACTGGTTCCTCAAGATCTTCTTTGTGCTGTAGGTGACTCTGGTGGGGGGACCTGCCTGGGTGTCTATGTGTTTGGAACAGGGGCTTTGGAAGATGGGGACTTCACTATCCAGAGCCAAGGGAAAGTTCTAAGTCAAATTTGAACTTGTGGGTTGTGTCTGAAGGCCACAGGGCACACCCTTTTCTAGCAAGAGAAAGCATCTCCAGTTTCATCAAACTCGTATAGGGTTAAGACTTTAGGGTGGGGAGAGGCAGGACATGGAGCAGGTGAGAGGAGGGAAAATTGCTGCGTGGGATGGGGATGGGGAGGCTGGTGAAACTGGGAGGGTCATCAGATAGCAGAAGGTAAATACTGACCAAGGAAAAGCACAGCCTCCCCACTGCCCATCACTAGAGCAATTTCTGGAACCCTTAACTTGTCTGTTCCCCTAAGGTCCAGAGGAATAGTGAGCATGGTGGGAAGTCCCAGGAGCAGCCACTCCCAGCTTTCCTTCACCTGACCTGACAAGCTTCCTCTGGCTCTGCTGGCTGGGTTTTGGCTGTTCACCTCAGTGCCTGCTGGGGAAATGGGCTCAACTGAAGGGCCCAGAACTCCTGGTGGGCTGAAAAGCCACCTCAGGATGAGTCTCAGGACCCCCATGTGGCCTCTGGAAAGAAAGATGCCCAGGCCACAACAGGGCAAAGTGCTCTTTAATTCTTTCAATTAAAGAGTAGCGTAAGGCCCCATTATCTGGTGAGCCTCCAAAAATACCCCTTATCTAAAAGAAATATTCAACCCTTTCTTGCCCCTCTTTCTCCAGGATCTGCTTCTTGGTCATGTCCTCGTCCTATCTGGCATTCCGCATCTCCCAGCTAGAACAGCAGTTACGCACCTGGAATTGGGATGGCCCGGTACCTGGGCACAGGTGGGCCTTTTCTCTTCCTAATGCTTGTGGGATTGAGAGTTGTGGACAGTGGCCAAAAACCCAAGGCCAGGCTGTCTAGTTGGACTTGGTCCTGTTTTAAGCTGGTTTGATGGCCCTAAACAAGGTTGAACGGTGGTGCGCAGGGTGGTCCCACTCTGGCCCACTTTCAGTGTGGGCAGCTGGGGGAGAAGGGCTTCACTGGCCCTTCTGCCCATGTCCTTCTGCCTTCTGGGCTCTCCCTGATTGGGGCATCTTTCCTATGTGCAGGTAACAGCCACTTGGCCTTTGTTCCCATTCCTCCAAGAAGATAGCTCTGGGTGCTACGTCTCCACCGGCCATTCCCTGGATTTATGCTGCTGCTGTGCTGAGATTGAGTGCGAAGGAAAATATTCCAGATCCCTCCTTCTTCTCCCCATCCATTCTTCCCCCTCCCCCCAGTGAGTGATCTGAGGGACCTGTTTACAACATGACTGGCTCCTACAATTTTTGAACTCAAACAAAAAGCCAGATTCTTTGGCACCAGCTGAGGAATTCTGTACACTAAGCTTCAACAACCACTTAAATGAGAAAAAAACGTAACCTGTCCTTGGAAACAGTTGTGGCACACAGGCAGAACACTGGAGGCCACCTCAAGGGACAAAGGCCATGCTTTGATACCTGGAGTGTGGCTCTCTGTCACGTGGCTCCCTCTGGTGGTGGGGTCAGAAGCTAGAACACAACCCCCCAGTGTGGGCTCCACTGTCCCGCAGCAGACTACACCTGAGGGGCTTCTCTGCAGGGAGCCAAGGCAGGGGTTTGCCGAGGGGCTGTGAGTACAGAGAGGAGGGCTTAAGGCCAGGACCCCAGCAAGAGATGAATTTTCCTGCTCTGGGCTGAGGCTGTGTGCTGGTCCCTCATGAGGAGGCTGGCTGAGCCTGGGAAGATGCTGCCCGCAGCAGGGGGTGGTAGCTGGGGCTGTGAAGAACAAAAGTCCCAGAATTCCGTGTTCTCGGCTCTCACTTTCTGGTGAGACAGGTGGATGAGGGCCTTTGTGGCCACACACCTGGTACTGCATCTTGTCCAGGTATGTCAAATATTTTCAAGGTGTCCCAGGCCCTGGAAGTAGGGAATGGCATGGACAGAGGCTTTGAGCCTTGCTGTATACTTGCTAACTGCCTAGATCTCAGGGAGGCTTGGTTGGGTGGACAGGTGTGTTGGTGTTGGGCCAACACAGGGCAGGGCTCACTTGCATTATCTGTAGCCACAGAGGGTCCTCCACTTCATAGGATACATTCTCCATTAATCTGGTGACAGTGTCCTAGGTGGGCTTAATGCAGGAGCCATGCCAGCAGGGTCTGTTTGATGCCCTTGGGAACAAGAGAGATAGGGGAGAAAGGTGGACATGGTGGTGGTTTTCCCTTGGAGATTCCTCCTGCTTTGTCAGGGCCATATTTATTCTTAAAAGCTTCTCTGTGCCCCAGAACTCTGGTCTGATTTCCCTGGGAGTCTCATCTGCTCAGATAGTGCCTTTGAAGGGCCTTCATGAGGCAGCCACGTGTATAAAGGAAAGTCATTGGTAATGGGGTGGGTGGTGTCAGAAATAGCCACCATTTCCCCCTCTGCAGACACTGACAGGTTAGTCAGGAGAAAAAATCTAGGTGGAAATTATTGCAGAGCCATGATTGTCCTGTTTATCACAAACATAACTGAGGATCAGAGGGACGGCCAGGAAGTGACAAATCTCTGAGCTCAGACTAGGAGTCTTTTCATCCTCTCCCCATCCCAGTTCCTACGATTAATCTTTAGAGCTCCTGTGTGTGTTGCTTGCACCAAATCTGTACGCCTCAGGTGAAACTCACAGTTCCCATCTCCTCACAGTGCCACACTGGATGAATAGCCATCTGTTTTTTTTTGTTTTTTTTTTTTTTTTGAATCAGCCCTTTTCAGCAATCTTTTCCATCATATTTTCAGGGCAATAATCCTTCTTGCCCCAGCACTTGTCTTCCCTGGTGGGGGCGAACAACTCCATTCTCTGAGCCTTGCTTGGTTGTGCCAGAGGCCACAAGAGGTGCCAAGTCATGGGTGAACCTGGTTCCAGCTGCACCTCTGTCTCAGAAAGGGCAAGAGGCGTGCTGTAGGGAGGTTGGCTTTGGAGTCACGCCTGGGGCCCTGGGCTTTGAGTGGTGTGGGTGTGCCTGTCCCCTGTCCTGCTGTTTCTCTCCCTCCCCACCCTCCCACCTTGCCCCACTGGCCTGGTCCCCTGGGGCCACTGTGAATTTTGTTGTGCTCATTTGTGAACTGTGCGTATTTATGCAGACCTGCTTGCGTTGGCAGATGCTCCTTTAATTCCCTAAAAGTTTGGTTCAGCCACCCTGGATTGTTCCACTATGGCCTTATCCCTTAAAAATAGTTTAAAATAAAACACAAGATTTTTCTAGAGTCCTGTGGTATGGAAAGTTCATTTTTATCCTTGACTAAAGCTAATCTTACTGACATACTCAGCACCAAGGAAAATGGAGCTACGTCATTCCCAGAATCCAAAGTACTCTGCTAATCTCAAAGGACTTTAGCTGAGCTGACTTAACACCTCGGACATATGGGGAAGGGTGAAGATGGCCACAACAGACCTCTCCAGCCTTCTGCTTCTGTGGGTGGACGCTGGGAATGTTTCCCCATTTCTCCTGGGTTATGAAGACCATGTGCCTGCTAAAATAGTACTGTGCTTCTAATTCAGGAATTAATGAATGGAACCCCAAACCAGAAAACTCCTGTGGCATTTTCTATGACTTAGAGCCTAGGTATGGAGGTAAACTGACAATTTGGGTCATATCACCTTTCTTCTTTCTCCCTGTAATGACCCCCTATAGAAGTGATTCATTCATTCAATAAATATTATTTAGTCAAGACTATATACCAGGCACTAAACTAGGACCTGGAGATGTAGCAGTGAATATATCAGGCAATGTCTGTGTCCCAGTGGCATTGAACTTACATTCCATATAAAAGTAAATTCCAGGGCAGCACCTGTGGCTCAGTGAGTAGGGCACCGGCCCCATATGCCGAGGGTGGCGGGTTCAAACCCAGCCCCGGCCAAACTGCAACAAAAAAATAGCTGGGTGTTGTGGCGGGTGCCTGTAGTCCCAGCTACTAGGGAGGCTGAGGCAAGAGAATCGCTTAAGCCCAGGAGTTATGTGATGCCATGGCACTCTACCAAGGGCCATAAAGTGAGACTCTGTCTCTACAAAAAAAAAAAAAAAAAAAGTAAATTCCAAGTGAATATATAAACAAACATGGTTATCGCAGATTGCAATTAAATTCCAAGAAGAAAAGAAACAGTGATATGAGATAAAGAGACAGATGGCTATTGATGAAATGGTCCAAGAAAGTTCTCTCAAGTGATAATTAAGCTGCCTAAAACATAAGAAGCCAGTCATGGGAGGTGCCGAGAAAAGAACATTCATTCCTAGAAGAGAGACTAGCAACTGCAAAGGGGCACATACGTCCCCGAGGAACAGCGACATTGTATGTTAGTGTAACAGGACACTAACCAGATGGGAGCATGACATGAAAAAAAACTGGAGAAGCCAAAAACCTACCAGATGACTCAATTGAAAATGGGCAAAGGACCAGAAATGACATTTCTTTAAAGAAGAAATACAAATGGCCAATGAAAAGATGCTCAGCATCACTAATTATTAGGGAAATGCCAATTAAAACCACAATGAGATACCACCTCACACTCATTAGGATGGCTACTATCAGAGAAACAAAACCTACACATTGGCAAGGATGTAAGAGAAGCAGAACTCCTGTGCACTGTCAGTACGAATGTAAAGCTGCATAACCAGTTTATAAAACTGTTTGGCAATTACTCAAAAAAATAAAAATAGAATTACCATATGATCCAGCAAGTTCACTTCTGAGTCTATACCCAAAAGAATTGAAAGCAGGGTCTTGAATATTTGAACACTCATGCTCCCAGCAGCATTATGAACGATAACTGTAAAGTAGAAGCAATTCAAGTGTCCATTGATGGACAAATGGATAAACCAAACGTTTATCCATACAATGGAATTTTATTCAGCTTTGAGAATGGAGACAATTTTGACACACGCTATAATACGGATGCACCTTGAGAACATTATGGTAAGGGAAGTGAGCCAGTCCAAAAAAAAAGGGCAAATACTGCCTGATTCCACTTACACCAGGTACTTGGAATAGCCAAATTTCTAGAGACGAAAAGTAGAATGGTGGTTTCCAGGGGCTGAAGGGAGAAGGAAATGGGAAGTTATTGTTTAGTGAGTATAGAGTTTCAGTTTTCCAAGGTGAAGAGTTCTGGAGATTGGTTGCATAACAATATAAATTTACTTAACACTACTGAATTGTACACTTAAAAATAGTTAAGATGGGTTGGGCATGGTGGCTCATGCCTGTAATCCTAGCACTCTGGGAGGCCAAGGCCAGTGGGTCACCTGAGCTCACGAGGTCCCAGCTACTGTGGAGGCTGAGACAGGCTTGCCTGAACCTAGGAGTTTGAGGTTGCTGTAAGCTAGGCCATGGTATTCTAGCGTGGGCAACAGAGTGAGACTCTGTCTCAAAGAAAGAAAAAAAAATAGGTGGTAAAATTTACCATCTTAACCTTTTTTTTCTTTTTCTTTTTTTTTTTTTGAGACAGAGTCTCACTATGTTGTCCTCAGTAGAGTGCTGTGGTGTCACAGCTCACAGCCACCTCAAACTCTTGGGCTTAAGCAATTCTCTTGCCTCAGCCTCCCATGTAGCTGGGACTACATGTGCCCGCCACAATGCCGACTATTTTTTTGTTGTAGTTGTCATTGTTGTTTTTAGCAGGCCTGGGCCAGGTTCGAACCCACCAGCCCTGGTGTATGTGCCTGGCGCCCTAACCACTGAGCTAAGGGCGCTGAGCCTTTACCACCTATTTTAAAACATAAAGAAGTTGACATTGTAGGCAGGGGTGGAGTTTGGGTTTTATACACTCCCTGTGTATTATAGCTCAGGTCTGACAGTTCGGGGCTAGTAGGATGGATCAGTGTTTGCTACCAGTGATCTTACGTTCTTGGCTTTGCTAGAGGAAATAAACATGTGGATGTAAGATACAGAAAAATATGCCTGCTATGACTTAGAGAAAATCAATCTAATAAAATGCTTTAAAATATGCCTTCTCCACGCCACCTATCAAGACTTAGCCAGAGTGAAGTGGAAATGTTGCACAGGCCTATATCAAGTTCTGAAATAGCATCAACTATACAAAACCTCCCTAAAAAGAAAAGCCCAGGACCAGATGGCTTCACGTCAGAATTCTACCAAACATTTCCAGAAGAACTAGTACCTATAGTACTAAACCTCTTCCAAAATATAGAAAAGGAAGGAATATTACCCAACACATTTTACGAAGCAAACATCACCTTGATCCCCAAACCAGGGAAAGACCCAACAAGAAAAGAAAATTATAGACCAATATCACTAATGAATATAGATGCTAAAATACTCAATAAGATCCTGACAAACAGAATCCAACAACACATCAAAAAAAAATATACACCATGACCAAGTCGGATTTATCCCAGGGTCTCAAGGCTGGTTCAATATACGTAAATCTATAAATGTAATTCAACACATAAACAAACTTAAAAATAAGGACCATATGATTCTTTCAATTGATGCATAAAAAGCTTT
>CAUYPK010137569.1:0-96165 GCA_963574355.1 Loris lydekkerianus
CTCAGCCCTACTATGAAGCTAAACTATAGCTTTCACATGAAGGCTATAACCCAACTATACCACAAGACTATGGGGAAAGGACCAAGGAAGGGGAAGGGAGGGGAGAGGTTTGGGTGGAGGGAGGGTGATGGGTTGGGCCACGTCTATGGTGCATATTTTTATCTATAATAAAAAAAATAAATAAAAAAAAAAAAGAAAAGAAAAAAAATAAATAAAAAAAAATAAAAGTTGGCAAAAGGCATGAACAGAGCTTTTCAAAAGAAGAAAGACAAATGATGGCCAATAAACATATAAAGAAATGCTTAAAGTCACAGGAAATGCAAATTAAGACCACAGTGAGATATCACATTATCCCAGTTAGAATGGCTTTTACACAAAAATCCAAAAGCAACAGATATTGGCATGTATGCAGAGAGAAAGTAAAACTTATACACTGTTGGTGGGACTGCAAATTAGTACAAACTCTATGAAAAACAGTATGGAGATTCCACAAACAATAAAAGTAAACCTCCTATTTGATCCCACATTCCCCTTACTAGGTATCTATCAAAGAAAGAAAAACTTGAATGTTTATTATAGCACAATCATAATTGCAAAGATGTGGAATCAACCTAAGTGCCCACCAGTTCATGAGTGGATTAATAAGATGTAGTTATGTACACCACGGGGTACATAACTATTAAACCATAAAAAAGGATGAATTAATGCCCTTAGCAACAATCTGGATGTAACTGAAGACCATTCTCCTACATGAAGCATCTCAGAAATGGAAAAGCAAATATCATGTGCACTTTAATTTATTAAATTGAAACTAACTTATGAGCACACATGTGCATAGATGGAAGTAAAACTCAGTGGAAATTAAGCTTGCAGGAAGGAGTTGAGGGAGGGTGAGGGGCAAAATCTTACCTGGTGGGTACAATGAACATTCTTTGCATGACAATGAACATTCTTTGCGTGACAATGAGCACACTGGTAGCTGGGACTCAAGCATCACAAAAACAACATTTGTAGCCCCTTAATATTTTTAAATAAATGAATACATTGTGTATCTGCAGAAAGATAATGTTGAAATTCTGACTCCCAGTATCTGCAAATGTGACCTTATTTGAAAACAGGGGATTTTCGAGATAAATCTGATCAAAATGAAGTTATATTGAATTAGAGTACCTCTTCTAAGCCAAATTAATTTCTCAAAGTCGCGATCTCCAAGTACCATCATGATACAGAATAAAACTTCAACTTCTTTAATCTAGCGATTAAAAGCTTATTTTAGACTTGGATACCGCAGTGGGTTGAACTGTGTAAACAAAGACAGAAACAAAAACAAAAAAATACAAATAAAAACATAAACAACATTGCCAACTGGTCCCTCTACTGTAAAGACAAAGCTGCACATTTGTCAAATTAACTATTCCTAAGTATTTTTAAAACTAGTATTGAAACATAAAAAATAAATCAAGTACACATTGTTAAGAAACTCTGCTAAAATTAGGCTTTAGTGAATAGAGCAGACAACTGATACAAATAATGACAGTAATGACCACACATTGTGCTCAGAGCTTCACAGATATCTTTGGGATTTTTGTCTATTGACATTATCCCCATTTTGCAGATAAACTCACAAAGTGGTAGGAAACATTCTCAAGGTTGCACAACAGTCATACCAAAACTGCACTTTGTATGCTAGCATGACAGTTTACATAAGTAGGCCAGGAAGTCTGGCACTTTTCTGTTTGTTCATTATATTACTCATCTAACCAGTATTTATTGAGCTTACCATTCAGGGTTGAATACTTATAGACTTAGGGCAAGAACCTGGAGCCTGGCTACAAGCCCAGACAAAAGCATAAGTATCAAATTGCTCCCCCTGTCAGTGCCAACTTGATAAATTGGCAGGAGCTGCTTGTAAAGGTGTCTTAAGATTAATTCTATGGCTCAGGTCAGGTCAAAAAGGAGCAATGAGGTAGACGGATGAGCAATGTCTGTGACGCACGTAGAGGTGTGGGAATAGCAACAACAAGCGTCAAATATTTGACCTCCTTAGGTTATCAGACAAGTAAAAACATAAGAGAAAAGTTCTGAAGCTGGTGGTCAAATGCAGTGGGGTTAAAGGAAACACATTAGTAGTTTAGAACTGATTTGAAAACAATACAGAAGATCATTAAGAGCAAGAGATAGAAACAGTATCCAGCATGTAAGGTTAAGATAAAGGTGGCCATAAGGTAAATAATGGGTCAAACTAGAAAGAAAGATGCAAGTTATAAGTAACAGACTATTAAAGACGATGGCTAAAGTGAAGTCAGAAAATTGGCTATCTCTCATAACTTAAAAGGAAATGTACGACTTCCTTTACACACACACACACACACACACACACACACACACACTTCAACTAAGGCAATGTGCCTGCTCCAAGCTCAAAAGGCAAAAGAAATCACTTCATGACTTGCCCAGACTACGAGGCAGCAGTGCACAGTGCAGAGGTGGAACAGGAGAGAGGAGCAGTTTGGTTTTGCCAGGTCAACCTTAACATTCCCCAACTAGTGTGACTGAAAAGACAACTGCAGCCCAGAAGTGGCCAATTTTGTTCCCTCCAAACCTTGCTCACCAAGCATGTTTTCATTTTTTGAACTTCTTGATGATGCACCACTCTTTTCTCCCAGGCAGATCTCAGAGTTGTCAGCTGTTAATCCCTGTCCAATATGAATGAATCCTGCCAGGGCTGACAATGAGCAGGTGTAGCCATCCTCATTCACCTGGATCAAACCAGAGTCTCCTGAGAATACAATTTGTGCAAACAGCCCTTATCCCATTTGGCAACTGGAGGATTTTGCACAAATTGTAGAACCCAGAGCCTACAGTTTAAGACAAGTGGTCTGGAAGAGAGATAAGCACTTCTGAGATGCATGTGGTAATTAGCTCCCAGCAGCATGTAACATTCAACTCTGAATGATGAATTTTAATTTTATTTAAAAAGCCTCTTCAAGGGGAAAGTGTCAGAGCTTAACACTTGCTACCAGATTTAACATCAATGGCTTCCTGCCAATTAGAATCTGTTTTCCAATCATTTGTGATCGAATATATGAAAATGAATTATGTTGTTCAAGATGAAATAAAATCTATAATCCTCTGTATGGTGTTGAAATATTAAATCATGTTAAAGGTGTGAATGCCAAAGGAAAACACGTTGTTGATTTATACATACATAAAAACGGTGTGGCTCAACCAGATTTCAACTTGAGCTAATAAAGCATTTGGCTCATCTTGCTGTGGGGAGAACATGGATTTGTAAAAGTTTAGGGATGAGTTTAGCAGCTAGAAGACCAACACCAGCTATGTCCCTGGACAAGGGGATTAATATGATCAGCCCAGAACAGAGGGAAGATTGGCGGAAATAAAGAAGGAGAAACCTTTAAGTCTGCCCTCGCTTTTGGGGAAGTATATTGCTGAGCACAAGCACAGGCTAGTAATTTTGGTTGTGGGAAAGAGGGCAGAAAGTACCAAGCACAAAGGACAGTTGATTTCGCATTTTAGCCCAACATATTCTAAAATAGATTTACTATTCACTGAGGCCAGAGGACCAAGCACACTAATTATACCAAGGCCATTTTTCTATTCAAACTAGTTCGAGAAACTTTAGAACACTAGGGAGTTTGGGGAATGTATTCTTTAATCTAGTGATTTTCAAAGCTTATTTTAAACTCGAATATTGCTATGGGTTGTATTGTATACCCTCAGAAAGGTATGTTGAAGTTATGAGCCCCGGTACCTGCAAATGTGACCCTATTTGGAAATAGGGGTTTTGCAAGATGTAATCATGTTCACATGAAGTCATACTGAATTAGAGTGTGCCCATCTTCAGATATGACTGATGTTCTTATAAGAAGTGGAAAATTGAGGTGCAGACAGAGACAGATGTTGGGGTGGCATTGAAGGGGAGAGCATCATATGGAAGCAGAAGCAGAGATTGAAATGCTGCCGCAGCAAAGCAAAGAACACCCAGGGCTACCAGAAGCCAGAACATGCAGGGAGGATTCTTCCTTACGCCTGCAGAGGGACCACAGCCCTGTCCATTCCTTGCTTTTGGGTTTCCAGACTGCAGAATTGATATAATAAATTTCCGTTGTTGTAAGCCACCAGGCTGTAGTTCGTGGTACTTTCTTATAGCAGCCCTAGGATATGGAACCTTCACATATTAAATAGGTAAATACCAAAGTTGCTCCAATAAAGGCTGGAGTGAAAAGAGACAAATCACCACCCAAACCAGTTGCAACCCATTACTCAGTATGACACTAAAGAGGCCTCTCTGAGGAATTTTTAGCTCTCATAAGGAGAGCTACCTGCAAAGCTTTTAATACTTGAAATTTGTCACATTTTATGAGTGTTCATCTAAATGAACTTCAAGTGAATTTTCATAATTTGAAGACACCATGTAAATAGCACTCAGACCAAGGAACAGAGCCTCACTAGCATCCAAGAGACTTGTGATTTCATCCATATACCAAATGATTTATCTACTCTTGTTTATTAACCATCACATCCGTTAGAGTTTTGAAATAATTTGAATTTCTTAAATCACTTTTTGAGGGAGTGTTGTTCTCTTATTTACAAATTCAACTGAGTCCCTGTCAATCTTCTTAAATATTTGGTAATAAACTTTGTGTTTCTCATACATTTTGTTTTGAGGCATAGTCTCACCATGTCGTTAGAGTACCGTACCATCACAAATCATAGCGACCTCAAACTCTTGGGCTTAAGTTATTCTCTTGCCTCAGCCTCCCTAGTAGCTGGGACTACAGGCACTGCCCACAACACCTGGCTATTTTTAATTGCAGTTGTCGTTGTTGTTTAACTGGCCCGAGCCAGATTCAAACCCACCAGCCCTGGTGTATATGGATGGCATCCTAACCACTGAGCCAAAGGTGCCAACCCTGTTTCTCATAATTTTTAGAAATCCTGGCATCAGCCAGACTTTAACAATATCCACGCCATATGTAAATTTAATTGAAAAATATGAAAATTCCATATGAGAAAACTTTAATCATTGTTTAATGCAATCATACCCTTTTATTTTCTTCCTTTTAAGTTGGTTGAGCCCACAATAGATTGTGCCTGTGTATCTCAAAGAAGTTACTATCAAGCTGTCTCATTAGAATCAGGACATGATCCAAAAACATGTTTAAGCTTCCTACTTAAAATTTTTAGAACACTTGGTATGTAAAGAAGTTATATGTAAGTTAAAATGGATGAATCTAATTGACTAATTTTTATTTTTATCTATAATTTCCTGTCTTTATGAAGTTGAATATGTATAACAATGAAATTTATTATTATATCAACATTTTTTCAAAAATTGATGAGGTGACTTCTGAAACTTTCCAGTACTTAAATAGTGTTCTTTGTGTCAAGTGTTGCTCTAAATGCTTTTATATATTTTAAATTACTTAACTTCATAAAAATCCGATGAGATAAGATGATTATTAACCATATTTTACCAGTGAATAAATAGGTCAAAGGGACTTTGAGTAAATTCCACAATGTCATGAGGAGTGAAGCCCAGGTTCACACCAAAGTTAGCTGACAGTTGGAGTCCATACCATCTGATTATACAAGATTTTTACAAAACCACGTTCAATAAAATGGCAATGTCATAAAAATAAAGACAAAAACAATTTAAATGTTAAAAATTCCAAGCATAAATGTCAGCCAATGTCTAATGTTAAACTCCAAAATGTTTTTCTTTGAGCCTTTTCAATGTAAACATACATACAAACAAACCAAAACCATTTGGTTAAATAGATCTTCAGAGTTAAACAAAAAAGAAAAGAATAGCAGCTTTTCAATATGTTTTTCCAAATATTGACTTTGGGGATTAATTCTTCAAATTACAGTTGCATTTATACTTTGACCCAGCAATCCTCCTTCATGGGATTTAACTAACAGACCTGCACACATACTGAAATGATTCATGTGAGAGGCTAAACATGAAAGCATCACGCTTTAGTAGCAAAGGGCTGAAAACAACTTAAGTCTTTATTAATAGGGACTAAATAAATAAAGAATGTGCATTTTAGGTACAGAAAAAAGAAATGCATCAGTCATTCTTAAATAAAATAAGTAAGGGATGTCCACCATAGAGAGTATAGTAAAATATTTTGCAAAATAAATTGAGAAACTAAACATATCTACTTGTATATGCATGAAGATATACTGGAAGGATACAAAATATTAATACATTCAGATAGGGAGAAGAAAAGGCAAAAGACTTCTTTTTCACACATGACAAATTTATGAATCTATTTATTCTACTTTCAATAAATGTCTCAAATCTGACCATTTCTAACAACCTCCCATTATCACCACCTTGGCCCAAACCACTGATATCTGATAGCTGGATGATTCAATTAGCCTGTGCCCTTGAACCTTTAAACTATTACAATATAGCAGAGAGGGCGAGCCTGTTAAATGAACCTGCCATTCCTCAGCTCCAAATCCTCCCACTTCAGAGTAAAAATCAACCCATGTTATGATTTACAGGACTCTGTAATTTGATGCCAAGTTACTCCTCTTATCTTAGTTCCTACTAATCATCCCCTGTGTTCCCATAGCTGGTCTCACTTCTGTGTCTAGAATTAGAAAGGAACTCACTTTTAATTAACAAAACAAAACAAATATTTCCCCTACAATAAAATATTAAATTCTCTATTGTCTTATATGTTCATGTATATTGGCATGCATGAATACCCATATATACACATACATACATACATACATACATACATACATATACATGTATGTGGGAGTGTGTATATATAACAATAAGATATAAACAGGAAAATTGTCACAATGTCAAGCTCGAAACAGTACTATATTTTGTTTTTAGGATTGCATGAGAGCCTCTCTGGCTTTCTCTTGAAAGCAACCTAGAGAATAAGATTCAATTGCTAAGTTTAAAAGCTATTGTCAAATGTTCACAGTTAATTGTTTGAGGGTTTTTTTTTTCCTTTTCAACTGTTTTAATAAATCCATAAATGCTCCCAAGCTACCAAGTCCTCTATAACTCTATGATGACATTGAATTGTAATTTCTCATCTTATATTTTCTTGTTTTTGAAAATGATACTGAATTACTTTTTCCCCCCAAAAAAAACCATTTTAAATTCTGAATATCTCTTTAATGTGAGTTAAAGTAAACTTTCTTTCACTTGCAATTCTGAAAGTGAGGCAAATGAAAACAACAACAACAATAACAACAATAAAGAAAAAATGCTTACTATAAACATAGTCTTAAAGTTCAACTAAAATTATAAATATAAACCATTCCAGATAATAAAATTCCATGTGAGAAATATTCTAATTTAGTATTTTTTAATTGCATGTAACTCCAATTAAGGTTTGTTATTTAAAAAATAGTTATAGAGAAAGACCTGAATAAGGCTAGAGCTAAAGAGTGGTTCTGGACCACAGAGGCCCTGAGGAGCACATAGCAGTTGGAAAACCTTCCCTCTAGCAGCTCACTGTTACTAGGACTCAGAGATTCCAATTATTTTTCTTTCTGATCTCTATCCCTCCAAGTTCCCATTGCTTAAGAGTAAATATTCTGCCTCAGCTCATCCTTTTCAAAATTGAATCTCAGATGCTATGAGTTGCTGTCCATTTTTCATTTCTCATGATCTTGCCAGCTACTGGTAGGGAAGCAAGACAGCATGCACATTGCTTATAGTGTAGCATGAGCAAATTTTCAGGAACAGAGACAAGCATGAAACCAGATATCTGAAATCTTATTTAACATAATGCAATTAAATATGCCCAAAGTATGTTACCCCCCCTGCCTAGGAGAATAGCAAGCACACAGGTATCTATACACATTTATGAGATGAAAAATAAATTCAAGTGAACTAAGACATCTAAGTTCATATTCCTAGGACTATTCAAAGATGTTAGTGTTCAATATAATCCAATGTGGGTAGACACAACTATAGCATAATAGTCCTTTTCACAATAGAAAATCATACCCATGCCCATTTTCTGAATCTACACGTAATGCCATAGTTCTATTTATTTTTATTTTATTTTATTTTTTTTTTTTTTTGAGACAGAGTCTCAAGCTGTCACCCTGGGTAGAGTGCCATGGCATCACAACTCACAGAAACCTCAAACTCTTGGGCTTAAACAATTCTCTTGCCTCAGCCCCACAAGCAGCTGGGACTACAGGCATCTGCCACAATGCCCAGCTATTTTTCTATTGCAGGTGTCACTGTTGCTTAGCTGGCCTGAGTGAAGTTCGAATCTACCACCCACAGTGTATGTGGCTGATGCCATAACCACTGTACTATGGGCCCCAAGCCAACACAGTTTTATTCTTAAAGTTGTTGTCAGTTGCTGAGTTTTTTCTTTTTTTTTTTTTTTTCTAGTTCAAACTTCAAAAGGGGGCCAAATCTTGTCCACTGACTGTTTTGTAAATAAATTTTTATAAGAACTTAGCCATGGTTATTTATTTATGTATCCTCTATGAAAACTTTCTGCCAAATTTATTGGCAGAATTGAATAGTTATGACAGAGACCTTACAGTCTGCAAGCCTGAGATATTTATAGTCTGGTTCTTTACAGAAAAAGTATGCTGAACACTACTCCAATTCTTTTATTCAATTTATAGAATAAATATTTAAGGAAAAACTACTAGCACCTAAGCATCTAAGCACTAGCCTAGGTATCAAAAATTTAAAAGTTGATTAAACAAAATTATTTATAATATGCCACTTATAAGGAACCTATGAGTACTATTGATGAAAAATGACACACACTAAAGCAATTGGGTTAGCTTTGTGGCTGGAGTCATGATTATTTTTCTTTTTCCTAACCATAAAAGAACCTTTCAGTAGGGTGATATTTGAGAAGAGGAATAAAAAAAATACCAAAGAGATTCGTGTGGATATCTATAGGCAGAATTCATGTGGATATCTACAAGTGTTCTATGAGGGGTAATAAAACATTATCTAATAGCAAAGACCCAAAATACTTGAAACATAACTGAAAAAAATCAATGAAGATATAGAAAACCCAATAATAAGGGTTAAAAATCTGAATACCCTATTTTTAATAATGGGAAGTACTATCTGGAAGATCATCAAAGAAATAGATGACTTGAACAACGTAATAAATGAAATAGACCTAACAGATATCTATAGACCACTTCACCCTACAACAACAAACTATACATTCTTCTTAAATATACATGGGACATTCTCCAAAGTAGTCCATATATTAAACCAGAAAACAAGTTTCAATGAATTTAAAGTATCAAAATCATATAAAGTATGTTCTCAACAATAGGATTAAAATAAAAAATAAAGTCAGACATGTGTGAGTTACCAAATTTCATGTTCTGAACATGTAGATATTAAACAACACATTGCTAAATAGAAAGGGGTCAAATATAAGTCAAAAAAGAAATAAGAAGATATTTTGAGTTGCATGAATGAAAATACAAAATATTAAAATGATATGCAGTTAAGGCAATGCTGAAATGGAAATTCATGGCTATGAACATCTATGTTAAGAAAGAAGAAATACATCAAATCAATAACCTATTTTTTTTCAGAAAAGAGAAAAAGAAGAGCAAAATATCCAAGCAAGCAGAAAAAAGGAAAAAAATATTCGAGCAAAATTATGTAAAATTGAGACCAGAAAAACAATAAAGCACTTAGTGATGAAAGGGTTGATACTTTGGAAAGGTCAACAAAACTAACAAATATTTAATAACTTTGACCAAGAAAAAAAGAGAAAGAGAAAGAAGACTTGAATTTCTTAAATAAGAAATGAAAAGGGAGGCACTACAAAAATCACAGAACTAAAGAGGATTAGAAGGGAGCAATATTAATACCTGAATGCCAACAAATTACATAACTTAGATGAAGTGGAATAGTTCTAGAAAAATAGAAATTAATGAAACTTACTAAAAGTGAAGTAGAAAATTTGAATAAATCCATAGGAAGTAAAAAGACAAAATTAGTACTTTAAAACATCTGACATAGAAGATTCCAAGACAGATGGCTTTAGTAATAAATTCCTCTCAACATTCAAAAAAACAATACTGATCTTTCACAAGAAGATGGAATAACTTTGAAAGTCATTTTATGAGACCAGGAGTTCTCTGACATCAAGACCAGGCAAAATATTAAAAGAAAAGAAAAACTAACGATCGATATTTCTTAACAAACACACAAAATTTCTCTAAAAAGTAGCCACCAAAATTTAATAACATATATAAAGACTTAAATAGAAGATAAAGTGGGATTTACATCAGGAATGCAAGGTTGGTTTAATACTCAAGATCAAAAATGAAGAACTTACCCCTACCCCAGCTATAAAAGAAATTTCTCTTCATGAGTCTGAAAACAATAGAATGCAAAAAATCTTAAAAATCAAATTGTTACAAGTTTATGATGATATATTAATTCTTAAAAAAAAAAACACACAACCTATATCAGAAACATGATCTGCATTTCAAGGTACTATCTGGTCATGATTCCAATAACTCAATATCGTTATTGAGAATCCAGTACTTTTTTGCATTAACAAGATTGAGATAAAGTCTATTATGGTGGTGCTTAAGATCTTTCAAGAATATCTTTAAAGAAAATGAGCAATTCTGACTACCTCCTTAAGTAGACTTAATTTTCACGGACAGGATATGAACCACATGTACTCAATAGAAAACTAACCTCTATATATTAACCATTACTGTGAGCTATATCTTTACCACTTGATCTGGGACACATAATATTAATTTAGCTCTATAATTTGACCATTTGAGCATACTCGAAGCAAGGGATAGAAGTTGTGAGTTTGGTCCCTTATAGGTATTTCTTTTTTCCTTAGTATAAGCTATTTGTTCATGTTTCGTTGTTACCACATGTTAAATTAGACCTAATGTGTATTGCTTATCATATGTTGTAGAATATTTTTTCAATTTTAAAAACTTGTTTGAATTGTAGGTGCATACTACAATTACTAAAAAATTTTACTGTTAAGCAATACATAATGGCCTAAAAGAAAGAACTCAAAGAGCTGACATTGAAGGAAGATATGTATCTACATTTTTTAGAAAGCAGTAGCTAATGAAAGACAATAGAATGTTTTTGGTGTCAGCAAGACCACAGTAACATCCAAAATAATAGATATGTGCACCTTTCTTACCTGGTAAGAAAAATGGAAACCTACAGTAGAAAAGGTGACAAATGTCCTTTGACAAAGTCAATGAAGCCACATTATGCTGGTTCAAGAAAATGCATGTAGTTAATGCCTGAATGTCTTGGGTGGATGATCTAAGGCATTGCTAAAAAATTAACACAGGAGGTCATGGTGGGAGATTTTCAAATATAAAGTTGTTGGCTGGAGAAATTTAGACTGCAACATATGATCTCCCAGAAAGCCTTTTATGGTGAATCCAGTGAAGTTCCAATAGAAGTTGCAAAAGCATTCATCAAAAAGTTTTCAGACTTCACTAGAGCCTTCAAAGATGATGAAATTTTTTACACCGATGAGTGGTTACTCTTTTTCAAGGTGGTTCCTGATAGATGCTTCATCATGAAGGATGACAAATGTGAGAACTGAAAAGTTTCCAAAGAACATTTCACAGCTAGTTCAACTGGAGTGAAACTAAGGCTCATGGTGATTGATACATCAGCAGAAACACTCTTATTCAATCTTAAGACCAAAGACCTCCCCACCACTGGGAAATCAAATATGTATGCATAGATGACTGATGCCCTATTCAAAGAATGAGTAAGGGCTCCACCAAAAAATGAAGAAGAAGAAACAGTCTATTCTACTGACAGTAAACAACTGTCTGGTCACACACAAATGAATCATCTCACAAATATAACACTGAATTTCTGCCTCCAAACAACTTCAAAAACTTAGCATCATGACAAAGAAATCGTCAAAACATTTAAAATATGCTATCAAGCCCAGGTCCAGCAGTGGATCATTACTAAAACACAAACCTATAGTCTATCTCTGGAAGCAACTTCTTCTGCTGCATCAGTTAATACTCTTGATGCTGTCCTTTGGATCAGTTGTTCTTGGAATAATTCAGCCAGAAATTGTACAGAAGTGTTTTAAGAAAGCTGGATTTGTGACAACCCAAAAGCACAGTGTTTTGGCTTTATCATACAGTTCATCTCTCATAGCAGAATTCAACAGATTAGATTTTGAAGGGTTTATTGCAATCATGATGAGGTGGCAACCTGTAATGAACCTAAAACAATTTTCCAAATGATATTGACTGAAATATAGACCAGCATAAAAGTATACAAAGCAGCTGATGAAGTGAAAGAATCAAGACAGGATGACACAGAAAATATAGAGACTCTAAAACAGTGGTTCTCAACCTTACAGTTGCTGGGACCTACTAATGCTACTTCTAGCAACGAAAATGATTTTATGCTTGGGGTCACCACAACATGAGGAACTGTATTAAAGAGTTGAAGCATTAGGAAGGTTGAGAACCACTTCTATAAAAGAAAAGGGTGTCAAACATCTGATAATGCAATTGAAGTCATTTGCTGAGGAAAAATACATAGGTGAGCTGAGTGCTGTAGACAGAAGTTGAGAGTGATTTCTGCACTTATGTTTTTAATAAAAATAAGACACAAAGATTGACTCTTTTTTTTTAAGATAGAATGATTAAACCATGAGAAAACAGTAATGTATTGATTTTATAGGATACCATATGTATGATTTTATTATGTTTTAATTATGTATGATTTCATATTATATTCTTTAATAAAAGTTGTGCAAGAAAGTAAAGTTTATGAACGTGTCAGTACAGTAGGTCAACTTGCTAAGTTGACCAGCTAAGGGACTATAATAAAGCAATCAACACATAGAGACCTGCTGTACTGATATGTACATGTGGTGCATGTCTAGTCTATGAATATTAGGTCAGCTTAAGGAGATGATCAATGTAGGGAGGTGGTCAACTGTGGAGGTTCTAATATATATTTCAATAATATATACTGATAATATTTGTTATCTTGTATATTATATCTTGTATCTCCTGCAATTAAAGAAGTCAAATATGATTTGAATATAACAATTTTAATACAGTCTTTTCATTTCTTAAAATGTCTAGACATTTTTTGGCACCATCTATGTGTGTGCATGTATGTGTGTGTATGTGTGTATGTGTGCTATGTGTGTGTGTATAATTTTACCATCAATGACATAGCAGTCCATGTGATGTGCCAGACATCTCTGCATGCCTGACCCCTTTTCTAAACTGAGATTATGATGTCATTGAATTACTTAACTGTCTCTGCTGAGCCAAGAAGCTCCTGATTCCTCTCAAAGCTGTTGATTTTGTCAATAAATCGATATCTTCCCCTACATGCATTCACAAGGAATCAATTTCAGTGTGTCAGGGGCTTCTTTTTTTTTTTTTCTTTTTTTTTTTTTTATTTATTAAATCATAGCTGTGCACATTGATATGATCATGGGGCATCATATACTAGCTTCATAAACCATTTGACACATTTTCATCCCAATATTCAACATAGCCTTCCTGGCATTTTCCCAGTCACCGTGGCATGACATTTACTTGCCTTCATTTTTAAAGAATATTCTACTTTTTCCTCCTCTCTCTTCTCCTTGTTTTTCTTTCAAGGCTCCTTCCTCTGCTTGCTCTCAGCCCAGAGGCAAAATTTTCTTTCCCTCTAAAAGTTTGTGGGAAGACCATTTATTGTTCTCAAGTTGGAACAAGGTGACAAATTTTGTTTTACTGTGTTTCTTTTACAAAGCCCCAAACAACAAACCCAGTGATTGTTTGTAAGCTAGAGGGAACTAAAAGCCAGCAGAACTTTAAAGACGGCTGAGTGGCCAATCTAGGAACAGGGGCCTCCGTGATGCAGTTTGCGTGTGACGTTGCAGGTGTTTCAGGCCAACAGCGACGCGACCGAGGTCGTCCTGAACAAGCTGCACTCGCCGCTGCTGACGCGGTTCATCAGGATCCGCCCTCAGACCTGGCACTCGGGCATTGCCCTGCGGCTGGAACTCTTCGGCTGCCGAGTCACAGGTGAGGCAGAGCTCCGATGAGGTTGGGGAACTGAGTGCACCGTGTGCTTTTCCCAGAAAGACCAGCACAAAAGCTGAAGTCCTCCCAGCATTTGCCGTTTCCATCATTTATGCATTCAGAACGTATTTGTCAAGCGTCTGTTAGAATACCTCTGCCAGCTAACATTTATTGAACATAAACTATGTACCAGTTTTCATTCTAAGCACCTAGGCAGTGTTTTTCAACCTTTTTTTTTTTTTTTTTTAATCTCCCGGCACACTTGAACCTATAGTTAAACTTCCACAGCACACTTCAATTATGTTGATTAAAAAAAAAAAAAGTAAAAAAAAAAAAAAGAATATACTTACTGTACTTGAACTTCTTTAGAAAATAATTTAATTAATGATCTTCAAAATTTTCTAGGCACACCTAAGATCTCACAACACACCAATGCGCCACAACACATCAGTTAGAAATCACTGACCTAAGGTGTGTTATCTTTTTTTTTTCTTTTTTAAGACACAGTCTCACTCTCCAGCTGGAGTGCAGCAGCAGCATCATAGCTCATGGCAACCTTAGATTCCTGGGTTCCTCCTGCTTCAGCCTTCCAATGGCTGGGACTGTAGGCACACACCACCTTGCCCAGCTAGTTATCTCTATTTTTAGTAGAGATGGTGTCTCACTCTTGCTCAAACTGGTCTTGAACTCCAGAGCTCAAGGGATCCTCCCACCTCAGCCTCCCAGAGCTCTGGGATTATAGTCGTGAGCCACTGCACCGGGCCTGGATTATTTTTTATTATCCTCCTAAGGACCCTGAGCCATAGGTATTATTCTATTCTCCTCACATCACAGATGAGGAAACCAAGACTTCAGGAGGGAGGTCACCCAGACAGTAAGTGGCAGAGCCAGGATTTGAATCTAGTCAGTTGCAGTCTAAAGCCCAGGCTCTCTGATAACACTCCCTACTGCCTCGAATGGGGGCCACAGTGCTCGGATAGAGTGTTCTGTGTGGGCATATGGACAAGTTTGACAAACATATGATAACAAACACACTCATAGAGAAATATAAAATTAAAACTAGATGTACATCTAGAAAGAGAGGCTTGTGATTCTTGGAAGTACACTGTAGGAGCTCTGAACCGGTCTAGGAGGTCAAGGAGAAGTTCCTTGAGGAGGTGATGTTAAGCTGATGTTAGAAAGCAGACAGATCCTCCCTGGTAAAGAGGGAGGGAGAGTGCACCAGGCAGCGATCACAGCTTGCTCAATGGCCCTGTGCCAAGAGGGAATAAAAGAGCAAGTGAGGGGGTGTGGGCACAGTATGTGGGCTGAGACCCAAAGGGTATAGATTGGAGAGGACCAGAGTGGGAGCTGGGACCCCATTAGAGGTTGGTGCAGTGGTATGGATAGAGAGGAGGGTGACTGGACTAGCCCAAGACACTTGTGGATGGTCTAGTCCCCTCTGTCTTTCCAGCCCAGGGCAGGAAAGTTGTTTCTTTGACCTGGAAGGGTCTTCAGTGTACATCCTTCCCCTGTGTTCCCCACAGTCATTCCAGCTCTGATAGGGATACTCCGTGGGTTAAATGCCAGCATTCGTACACTCCCTGCATCCTGGTTAAACGCTGGCATTTGTACACTCCCTGCATCCTTCACATTTTTCTCAGGCATCATGTTGTCTACTCTTTCTAACAAACCCCTGAGGTCAGTGGGATAGGAACCGATGAGGAAACCAAGCCTTATAGAGGCTTAACAGCTTGCCCAGAGTCACCCAACTAGACCTGAACCCACATTCTCTCAATACAAATTCCTTTTTCTTATCACCTTTACACAAAGACCTTGTTTGCCTCTTACAAAATTGGTCCATCCAAATCCCACTTGGGGGCTATCTTCTAGCCCTTCCCTGTTGCTGTTCTGGGCCACGGGTAATAAGCAAGGATTTAGTCAAAACTCATTTTCTGAAAAGACAAGTATAGTCTAGCAAGAGGGAGGAAGAGGGAGGGGGAGGAGGAAGGACAATTGGCAGGAGGAGGGAGGGCAGGTGGCAAGATCTCAGCTGATGTGCAAGTGTGAGGGTGCTCAGCACACCCCCTGAGTGAAGGGCTCAACTACAACTTGAACTTTACCTTAGAATTGAAAGCAATGTGACCTAAACATTTGTGCCCTCATATTAATCTGAAATTAAAACAAAACAACCTCAATTTCTAGAAGATTGAAAAGAAAGAAGCAGTGAATTTGAAGAGGGATACAACCTGGAGAATCTGTTTCTATCTATAGCTTGCGAGTATTTAATGCACACTTACTATAGACCCTGCCTTTTCAGATGCCATTGGGTCCTACCTTCTTCACACGTTCATTCATTCAGCCCACTAACACTGTGTATCAGGCCACACTGGGAATCAGAGGTAGAGAAGTGAACAAAACAGATGGGGTCTCTGACATGGTGGAACTTTTAGGAACTTTCAAGCTAATGGGCAAGAGAGATGATAAATACAAGTCCTGGATAATTATAAGCTAAGATGTGTGTATGAAGGAAAAGAACAGGGTGCTCTAGAGTGACTGAGGGGACCTACTATAGCGTGGATTAAAAACTGGAGGAGAGCCTTTCTGAGAATGTGGCACTTAATCTGGGAGTGAGCAGAAGTTAGTCTGGGGATGACTGAAGGGAAGAGCATTTGGGTGGCAGGAACAGCATGTGGTGTGAGGAGGACCCAAGGCATAAAGAGCAGTGGAGACAGAGGCTATAAAGTTTCCATTGACCTGGCAACATTTCCCACCAGGGATCTTCACTGAGCTCTCCTGTGCTCACTGTCCTCTCCTGTGCTCACTGTCCCTGAGAGGGTCAGGGGTAACTGGTGTCTTCAATGAGGATGTACAGACACACATTCTGAGAGTCTTTGGTTGGCACTGTAAGTACAAACAGCTGCCACCTGTTAGATACTTAGATATACCACGCTGTGTCCCAGGAGCTATTACCTGGTAACTAACAGAAACCTAGCAGCAACACCAACAGGTAGGTACTGCAAATGGCTTTTAGATCTGGGGAAACTAAGACACAGAACAATTAAGTAATTTTCCCCAGGTTGTCCAACTAATGAGTGGCAGAGTCAACATGAACACAGGCAGTCTGGCTGCAAGTCTGGTCTCTTAACCACAGTGCTAGATAACCTTGATATGAGAAGAAATCAGTGTTGACTTCAAGCGTCTGATAGCTGGGTTGTTCTGCAGCTCCCTACTAGCAGGGCGTTGTCTTGGATTAGTTGGGTATCAGCCATGACCACTTCCATCTTCCTCCCCTCTCCACAGATGCCCCTTGCTCCAATATGCTGGGGATGCTCTCGGGCCTCATCTCAGACACCCAGATCTCCGCCTCCTCCACCCGCGAGTACCTGTGGAGCCCCAGCACTGCCCGCCTGGTCAGCAGCCGCTCCGGCTGGTTCCCCCGCATCCCTCAGGCCCAGCCAGGCGAGGAGTGGCTTCAGGTAGATCTAGGAGCACCCAAGAACGTGAAAGGTGTCATCGTCCAGGGAGCCCGCGGAGGAGATAGCATCACTGCAGTAGAAGCCAGGGCATTTGTGCGCAAGTTCAAAGTCTCCTACAGCCTAAATGGCAAGGACTGGGAATACATCCAGGACCCCAGGACCCAGCAGCCAAAGGTAGGCTGTTCCTGGAGGCCTCTGTAACCTCACCCCAAACATGGAGGCTAACTGGATTCAGGAAGTTGGGAGTGCCATATTCCCATCTAGATAGCCAGCCTCAAATCCCTGCAATCCAATAAAATAAGCTGAGATTACTTTGTGCCAGGCATGGGGCTAACTGGCTTATTTAGACTCTCTTTTAATCTCCACATCTCTACAAAGTAGATCCTTTTGTCACTCCATTTTGGAGATGATAAACTGGAGCTTCCTCTCATGCCCAGGTGGCACAGTTTCCCTTTAGAAGAGCCATGATTCAGAAGCTGTAAGTCTGACTGTGAAGTCCAAATGCCTACCTCCTACTCAGCACTGCCTTTTTTTTTTTTTTTTTAATGTTCAACACCCTTTATACCCTCTTTCAGATAAAGTTTCCTTGAAATTGGCCAGACATCCAAAGGGGATGTGGTTTTTGGAGGCCAAACTATAGAAACTAGGGATTTACTTCCAAAAATAACTGTTTTCTGAATGTTGCTGCATTCCTTTTTATTTTCCTAGTCCTGACTGCTTAGATCTTTCTCACCTCTCATACTGAGGCTGGGGAGAAACTTACTCTGGGCCAGAAGTTTGAGCTAATGCTGCCTGACCCCCTGCCCGCCATCAGAGGAGCAAAAGTCGGTCTGTAACCCAGGACACATGAGCCTGAGGAGGGGAGGGACATTATGCCTTTGTCCCTCTCCAGATTAGCCTCCTGGTGGGCCAGGCACTCTGATCCTCACTTCTAAGTTCCCCCTTGTCTTCCTCAGGAGAAAAGGGCTTCTAGAAAGGAAAAGAGCATCACATGTCTCGGGTCAGCCTCCTTGCTTAGCAAATGTTTCTACTCCAAATGCAGAGGCAAAGCCTGGGTTGGAGGTTTTGTGATGCTGACGTAAATGCCTAGCTAACAATTTCAGAGGCTTGGAAAGGCTCAAGGCTTAGTAACCAGAACCATCCGTAGATGGAGCATATATTGGACCACATGTTCCCCCAGGGAGAGCTGATCCTGGCTCTTCCTGGAAAAGGAGATCTTTGCTAGGGTCAGAGCCTGCCCTCCCAGAGACAGGGCCCCCCCTTTCAGGACTGTGGGCCCAGGGCATCCTGCAGCATTTTAGAGGCTAATAGCCACATGCCCTTGCCACCATCACACCTGCCCTCTCCTAGATGAGTGGGTCCGTGTTTGCTCTGGGTTGGGTCCCCCACCTGGCTTCACCAGGGCAGCCCCTCTGTCATCATTTGTATAGACTAAGGCTCTATGTGAGGTTTCTTTTGACAGAATTGCTTTTGCTAAACAAAGGTTTTGGAATTACCAGTGTATGATTAGAGGACCTTGTCATGAGCCTAAAGAAAAGGATGGTCATGTTTCGTAAAGGCTCTCAGTAGACCAACAAATGTCAGTTGGGTCTTTCTAAATTTAGGCTTTCAAGCATTAGAAAAAGGAACATCCCTTTTTCAGTTAACCAAGGAATTCAGAATGGGCAAGTCAGCCTGAATGCCTTCTTTTCTCTGTAGCCAAGCTCAGCTTAAAACACATTTGGAGTCTAATTCTTCCCTGAGTCCTCAATTTCAGTGCCCAGATAAAAGATAAAACCTGCAAATTAGCACCTTTGTTTACTCCCTGTTTTCTATAATCTGGGTCCTTCTAAATGAATAAAAACCTTGGTCTGAAAATGAAGCTCCCATTGATTATAGAGTCCTGGTGACCACGCATCACCTCTGAAGCTGCCTTCCTCGTTGGATGTGAGGGGTAGAGAGGAGAAGGGGGTGGGGAGGACAAGGGGGGTGAGGAGGGGAGGACATGGGAATGGGGAGGGGAGGACCCGGGAGCTGGGGAGGGGTGCCCTGGCAGAAGGGCTGAGCCGCCTGCCTCCCTGCAGCTGTTTGAAGGAAACATGCACTACGACACCCCTGACATCCGAAGGTTCGACCCCGTGCCAGCACAGTACGTGCGGGTGTACCCGGAGAGGTGGTCACCAGCAGGGATAGGGATGCGTCTGGAGGTGCTGGGCTGTGACTGGACAGGTAAGGACCCGCTCCCCTTCTTGAGTCTCCCCTACATGGTCTTGTGACCCTGGCATCCAGGGATTCCTTGGGGGAGGGCCGGGAGGAGGGGCAGCCATCCCATTCCCATTGAAGCTGGTAGACCACTGCCAAGTTCCCAGGCTTCAGAGCAGGGGACTGCAGCCTCTGGCCCCGAGACAGTTTCTGAAGGGATGCGCTTTGTCTTTTTTTAAAGGATCATTTCACTTCTCCAACCCGTCAAGTCTCTCAGAAACAAATCTTAACCACACACCACCCACCCAAATTCAATTAGACCCTGACTCTTCAGGCCAGAGGGCTGTGGCTGTTGATTTAGGGAAGGAAAAAACCCCTCATGATAATAAAGTAATCGGTTTAATGTCTGAATCTGGACTCCAGATGTCAGTGACTAAGAGACTTCATTTTCATTTCGAAGCTACATCTGTAAAAGGCATTTATGTGCTCAGGAGGCACCCTGTTGTCAGAGCTGGTGGGAGCATGAGTCCTTCCCAGCATGAGGCAGAGTCTTGCTCACCTCTGCCCTGCCAGGTGGCACAGTCCTGGGGGCACCTCTAATTCTCCCAGACGAGGATGAGGCCCGTGATGTGCCCTCCCCTCCTTGTTTCTGAGGGAAGGCCCTACCCTTCTGTATCAGCCTCACCTTTCCTCTGGGCACAGGGCAGAGCTGGCCCTGGCTTTCACCCAGAGGTTACTCACTACCTGCCAAAATGGGCCTGCAGGAGACTCCAGGGGACAAGGCTGGAGCCCAGTGCCAGCAGGAGCAGCCAGCAGGCTAAGCAGTCCTGCCCCTCCCCACCAAGGCCCCAGGTATCCCAGTTCTCTGTACCCTATCTATCCCCAGCTCAGCCAGCAGGATAGTGTGAAGGATTAATAAGGGCATGTCGGAGAAGTGCTTTTGGCTCCCAGGGAGAAAAGTGCTGCCTGTGTGCTGGTTATGGCGGTGTAGAGGAGCCCTGTTGAGATGCACAGGCTGGGAATGGCGTCCAAATTAGCCTCCTCACCTTTGAATTGAAGACAGCCACAGTGAACACATCTTCGTAGGAAGACACTTTTCTCCCCATCATGTGGGGGTGAGGCCAAGGTTCCCCGCAATCTGCTAAAGGTAAGGCACCTGTCTTCTCGCAGGTGCTGGAATCCTCCCTGCAATACGAGCTGGCTTCAACACGGCAGCCTTAAAATCAAGGGATTAGAAGGCTCAGGAGCTTATAGACCAGCGGCTTTCATACATTTTTCACCATGATCCACAATTTAAAGTAAATTTCTATCACAATCTGCTTCACTTATCAGCACATACACACACACACACACACACACACACACACACACACACACATGTTTTTGCACATGAGCTGTAGGATATCACTGAGTGCTTGGACTCTGGAGACAGATTGCCAAGTTCAAGTCCTGCCTCTGCTGATCACTGGCTGCCTAACCTGGGATAAGTTACTTAGACTCTCTTAGGTTATCTTAGTTGAAAAAACAGGGATGACAGTAGTCCATCTACACCCCTGGGATCATTATGAAGATTAAATAAAATAATGGATCTGATGTGTTCAGACTGCTGCCTGGCACCCAGCAAATCTGTTATAGTGAATAAACGTCCCTGAAATGAAAGGTCCTGAAGACAATGCTCATCTCGCCACGTGAGTGCACTCTGAAATCTTGTCCACGATTTTAAAATGCTAGTCATGACCTACTAGGTTCCTTCCACAACCTACTTATGACACACAGTTAGAAAAAATAAAAATCACAGACATAAGCCAAGTCTTCTTTCATAAACAGGGAGACTGAACCCCAAAGAGAGGAAGCCACTCGCCAGAGGTCACTAAGCTACTTGGGACCGGCTCCTACTCCCCTCCTGTCCTCAAACCTTCGCTGTCCTGCCTTGCCTGGCCTGGCCCTGCTTTTTGGCAGCTGGACAGTTGCTAATGACCTCTTCCCCTTATTGCCCACCAACCCCAACCTGCCTCCAATTACACTGGTGATGGTCAGTAACAGGTTTCTCATTTCAAAGTCCAGCCTGGCCGTTTCTTGGAAGATCAGAGTTGAGGAGCGTTACCCTCTGTCCAGCCTCCTTCCCTTTGAAGTCTCTGACATCTGGTTTCAATTTGGGGGAGCAGTGCTGTTTGATGGGCAGTTACCTTGGAGCGCCCAGTGCAAACACAGTCCGCACAGTCTAAACATGGAGGCCTCTGGCTGCTGCCTCTTCCCTTCCACTATGGAGCCCCGCCCTCGCCCTGCCTCGCCAGGCCCCTGTGCCTCTGGATTTAACATTACTGACTTCCATCCACTGGCCCATTTGGCTACCAGAAACTGTTCTCCGTAGGTCATGGGGCTTTGTTTGCTTTTCAAATTTCCATTCATTTCTGCAACTCACCCTTAGTTCACTTCTTCTTTCCTAACCAAAGGATAACAGGAAAAATAATGGGCCGGTTTGAGATGCTACGGCTAAATAATTTGACAGGGCTGCTTCACCTGGTGGTAGGTTTGTTTGTGTTTCAAATGATTACGTCTTGCCTTGCCGCCCGTAGTTTACTTTACAGTTGAGTTTCTATGACACAGTGACAAATTTGAACTTACAAATTAGGACGCTTCGAGGTTATTTGCTATTTACTGTGAGCAAGAGGCAGACACAGCAAAGGGAAGTATGAAAGGTTATGTGCGTAGTATTTAATAGCAGAAAGGTGGGAAGTCGACCGTGAAAAAGCTATTCAGCGTATTTAGCAATTTCCTCCAGCTCCTGTCTTTATTAAATGGTATCCTGAAGGGTGCCTGACAAAGGCCCCTAATCACATATACAATGGTGCAAAGGAGCTCGTATAGAAATGGGAGCAACAATGCACCAGTTTCTAGGGGACGTTCTGTTGGAGGATGGCCTTGGGATGAAGACACCACCCAAAACACGTGTACTTGAACACCAGTTTCCAGAACCCCTTTCACTCCACCCAGGACCTGACTCATAGCTCCATTCATTCCCTAAATTGTTGCTGAATGAATGACTGGCGTGAACAAATACGCCAATGAACAGGTGAATGAATCACCGGGAACTGAGGTCAAAACACACTCCCTGCAGCCAGGTTTGGCCTCACCAGGGTTTGTGACAAGCTACTCATTATAACAATTTGAATAAGTTGCCAACGTTCATGAGTCTGGACTTTTCACATAGGGATTTTTGCCTTGGGGCAGAGGTGGGGAGGAAGGAAATTTGAAAGATGTGGCCACAATGGACCACCAACGTATCAGGCCCCAAACTGCTGGACCCAGTCATGGTGGCCTCCTTCCCAGGCATGCAAGATCCCAGTTGCCACCACCTCCTCCACACCTTCCCTTCTCCCCAACCCCCAGTCTGCTTCCCTGGCTTGTCAGAGCTGACTGGGTCCAGGAAACCTTTGAATTTGCCACACCCTTACCTAAAGGCACGGCCCGGAATTACACTCACCAAGTAGAGTCTGAACTCATTTATTTCCATAGTCCAGTCCATCCAGTTTGGTGCATACACCAACCACAGCATGGCTTAGACCTGCCATAGCATCAGCACCACCCTCTACCCACCTCCACATTGTCCCCTTCTGTGCTGGCCACCAGGCCTCTCCCGAGGAGTGAAGAGCGTGAGTTTGTGTCTGTACCTCTGTCTCTGCTGTTTGTGCAGCCCAGGGCCATTCTCATTCAACTTAGGCCATGCTCCTGACATCACTGGCAGCACACAGAGGTGACTTCGGGGGTTTGTGCACCTGAGTGCATCTCCGCTTTCCTTCTCTAAAAGCCCCACAGTTACAAAGAAACTGCATCTTTGGTCTGTTCCTCATGCTGGGTTGCAGTGCAGACTTCCGCAACACCTCCTTCTCTTCCTTTGCCTTCACACAGACTCAAAGCCCACAGTAGAGACGCTGGGACCCACCGTGAAGAGCGAGGAGACGACCACACCATACCCCATTGACGAGGAAACCACAGAGTGTGGGGAAAACTGCAGCTTTGAGGATGGTGAGGATTGGTGTGGGGATATATGGCACCCAGGATGGCCTGGGGTCTCTCAGGTCAAAGATCTAGGGCATCTTAAGGAGAGGTCAGGGAGTGCAGCAGTGGCAATTTGCAACCAATATAGGAACATTCAGATACTACATACTTTAACAACCAGGTGTCAACCCACTGGTCATCGGCGGAGCTGAAGATGCCTCCAAAGAGAACTCCTTTGAGAGGCCTCGTTAAGCCTTCCCCGCCATGCTGCTCCTGCTAAAGCGGTGGTTCTCAACCTTCCTAACGCCACAGCCCTTTAATACAGTTCCTGTGGGTCTCAACCCACAGGTTGAGAACCGCTGTGCTAAAGGCAAGCCATATGCATCCTTAGCATTCACAGCTCTGACAGTTTTTCCTGACAAGCTGTGTCTCTATGCTAAAGCCAAGCAAAGATCTGGTAGTCATCAGGGTGCTTTGGCCATCAGTTAACCATGACCTAATTTCCCTGTGTCTTTCACCACTGCTGATGTGAGGAAGTGTGACAGTGATAATTCTGTGAGTTAGAGGGCATGTTGCACCCTCTATGACTTGCGAGCAGGTCAGAGACAAAGGTGCAAGTAGAAAGAGGCATCCTCAACCAGTCTCCACCGTGCCTGGATCTGTCTCATGACTTGGGAAATCTGTTTCCTTTCTGCTTCATCTTAGGAACATATCCAAGTTAGATAAAAGCAAAAGCTGGCAGAGCCCAAAAGTAAGTCATATTTTAAATCATATACTGCTAAGGTCACCAAGCATGGGGACATTCCTAATAAACCACAAATTTGGGAACACCTGGCACTTTGGACTAGAATTTTAACCTTGACAGTCTCAATTTACAGTAAATTACTGATTATTATTAAATGTTCATTAAACAAAATTAGGGAAGATTGGCAAAGAGACTTGATATAAAGATACGGGAGAGGGCAACCTGAGTCACTCCTGCACACACGGCTGTTTGACAGTTCTGAGGAACTGCACTGATCAAGTGGATGACTCCAAAAAATGGCTACAAAGAAGAATGGGAGGAAAGCCAAAAATAAATGCTGAAGTTGCATGACTGAAACACGATAATTTAATGCATATGCTTCTGGGAATGTGCTTTCGTATATGGTGTGGGTGGGGGACACTGTTGGTCAGGGTTAGTTGAATACAGAATTCTGACATTTTAATGAACTTGTTTTTGTTTTATGAAGAGAAGAAGGAGACTTGGAGTATCTTCCAAGACATGTTTGAGATAGTTTGCGAGCCAAAAGTAGAATGCATAGGGAGTTAATATATGGTATTGGATTCTCAGAGTTACCCTGTTGGGAGCTGGGAGTGGGAGGGGGTGCGGGATTCTACCGAAATGACAGTCCCAAGGAAAAATGAATGGTTCTGCTACAACATTTCAGAAGTTTATTTTTAATATACTTTTCCCATTTAGAGTGGTTTGTTTCATTTGAGGTTTCTTTCATGGTTCCTCCCTTCTCTTTTTGCAAAAGATCTTTTTGTGGAATTTGGTTCCTGAGATATACAGTATGCATGTAAACATTAGGGAGGAATTATAGTATATTGAATTACTCCATGTTTTTGAAGGGAAAAATAGAATTTCAGAAATTGTCAGGAGAAAGGGATGGTGAGGGCTACGAGCTGCCTTTTCCAAGCCACAGGTCAGTGTTTCTGTAATAGATTCCACGTGTTTCTCCTCCACTCGAGCCGACTTTGGCCAATGATGGACAAACTCTAAATAGCCTCTCTTGGGAAGGGGAAGCAGGTGGCCAGCAGTGCCCCGTGCCCTAGAGGGCAGCCCTCCTCACCCCCATGGTGAGCAATTTGTTTCTACCCGTCCGTTGTTCTTTCAGACTTCCTAACCTGCATGCTCAGCCTTCCCCACGGAAATTCCTCTCCGGGAACCCTGGGAAGGGAAATGAGAGCACCAGAGACCCCACTTCCTCCCTGCTACCAGCATTAGCCACCACTTTTCCGCTGTCTCTGCAGCCACTGTGGGCAAACATCCAAATCTAGATTCCCATTTCCTCTTTCCCCACCTCCACACCACCCCCACTTAATCACATCCTTGGCACTAGTTCACACTGGATTTTTGAGCTGGGCGGAACCTCAAAAGAAACTCTCTTGGTTCAGTCTTCAGGCTCAGGCAGGTGAACCACCAAGCAGACAGGATGTGTCTCCTCCACGGAGCCACTTGTTAGATTTCCACGGAGAGACCTTTTGCTGCTTCCTGATCCCAGCCTCCAAGGACTCCACACTATGTGAAATTATTTTTCCTCCTGGTCAGCACTGAGCTGGGTGGCTGGCTGGTCTGGCCCCTTTGTTTTGCTACTAATATGCTAAATTTTCTGCCTGCCGATACCTCCCCCTGGAGAGGCCAAACCGTCCCAGTCTCCAGAAATAAGAGACAGATCACAAAGAGGTGAAGAATAGCAAACAAGCCTTCCTTGTTTCTGAGGTCACTTTCTCCTCACTGGCCACAACCTCCCAGGCATTTAAGCCTTTCTGGATGCTAACAGGCTGCCCAACCACTTCTGAGAGCCAGGTTGGCAGGAGATGAGATAATACTCTTTTTGGGAGCCAGCCTTCCACTGGGGCACTAGGGAGACATTCTTCTCTGGCTTTTAGGGAACAGCAATTTTCACATTTGTCTGCTCTCTGAGGTGGACAGAAGAGGCTGATTAGAGCCTGAAGCTATTTGGTGGCCTCATTTATAATTGCTTACTATGGGAACCACTGGCAGACTTGGCTTTCATGCCTGGGAAGGATGAGACCAAAGTCTGACCCGAAAGCCAGCCATCGCCAAGATGAGTTAAATGAATAAGCAAAGGGAGCCACTTCTTTCTCTGCACTCCACTTAGGCCTTGCCAGCCATTTAAATAGCACCACTGTGGCTGTTCTCTGAACCCATTTCATTTGCCTTCCTTTGGATTCTTCCCTCCTCCCCTCCTTTTAGACAAAGATTTGCAGCTCCCTTCAGGATTCAACTGCAACTTTGATTTCCCGGAAGAGCCCTGCGGTTGGATGTATGACCATGCCAAGTGGCTCCGGAGCACCTGGACCAGCAGCTCCAGCCCAAACGACCACACGTTCCCAGGTAAGCCAGCTGTGAGTTAAGAGATGAAAGAGTTAAGACTAGCCTGCTCCTCACTTCTCAGCCCCATTCCCTGCAAGCTTCATAACCCACCACAGAGCGTCCTCTGCTCCTTGCCCACAAGCCACCACAATCTTTGCTCAAGACGTCACCTGGCAGAATAGCCGGTTGGTGGTTCCCAGCCCTCTCTTGTAATTACAGCACAGCCTGGAAGCTGGGAGGGAGGGAGAGAGGCCAAGATAAAAGCAAGACAGAAGGAGCAACTAGGAAGTCCTAGGAGCTGGGAAAGGTCGATCTCCTCTTGGTCTCATAGCAAGCACTGGCTGCCACCATCACAGAGCCTGTTGTCAATGTTGAGCTCATTGAGAAACCACTGGCCTTCAGTCTGACTGGTGCTTCTCTGAGGTCATTGATTCTGTAGCAAACCAAGTAGAGGGATTGAGATGCTGTCCAGCAGAGCTGCCCGGCACTTGGCCTCTGGTAGAATGTTGCTACCAGTCCTTGAAATATTGTTAAGCCCACCCCTTTAGTTGCAGAAAGGCAGATTTCAGAAGCCTCTCCTGGATCATGGGCAGAGAGAGAGCTTGCCTTTGGCCCTTCTGAATAGGTAGAATCAAGAGTTGCCTATTATCTCCACTGACACATGTTTTAACAGTGGCATTCTGGTAAATGTTTATCAACAGGCTTTCCAGGCATTGAAAAAACAAACTAAACCCTGCTTTGCAATGTTGTCCATTTGGGGTGGTGCAAATACTCTCGCTATGGTTCAGTTTAAGCGACTCACACAACACCCTTGGAAGAGGGAAATTGAGCAAGGTGGTACAGCAGAAATACGTGACCTCAGGAGCGGACTGGTAAAATAAGATAATCGAGTTTTGGGTATTTGTTACCTTTGGTTTTCTATATAATTTATTTAATTGTAACTTTACATAATTTAATTTTTAATAATGATTACCTTAGAGCCCCATAAGCCTTTGCGAGGAAAGGGGTTAATCCTGGAAATTTCATAGAGCGAACATTGCCATGGCACGATGGGAAAAGGCTAGAAAGTAACAAGGGGAAGGGACCCCCCCCTGCAGACTTCCTCAGGGCCCCTCCCTACCATGGCCCCTGTCCCCAGGGGGTGGCGATGGGACAGAGGCTAAGAGAGCACTTCAGGTGGTCTCCTGACACAGCCTGCACTTGCTTTCCTGGAGGGTCACAGCGTCTGCTCTGGAGAAAAACATTTTCATATTTCAAGTGTTTATCTCTTCAGCATTTGAGTGCTCGGAGAGATTACTATCTGAAGATCACCACGGCCTCAGGCAACAGGAAAGAACACTTACCCCCGTCCCAGCCTTAATCACCCTCCCCCCTCTCGTTCACTGCAATAATGTTTAATTAATATAATGAGCCTCCTGCACGTTGGGAAAAAAAAATACTTATTTTTATAACCCAGGCTGGATTTTTCATTTCATTTTCCCTCCTTGGAGACTGGGTCCAATTAATTCGTGGCTTTTCCCAACCCCCACCTTTTATCTGAATGTAAAGGAGGTTTGTGGGGGCTGTGTAGTGTGTGTGTCTGTGGTTTCTGTGTGAGGGTGTGCATATGTCTGTGAGGTGTGTGCGTGAGGGGGCTGCTTGCCACAGGCACTTTGAATGAAGGCTGCAGCCTGAACCCTCACAGGCTGGGGAGGTTGCTGGCTCTTATTCAGTGGCCACTTTCAGGTTCATTCTAATAATTCTGGCCTCCTCCCTTGCACTGTTGTAAGCAGGTTTCCTGCAGGGGCATCAGAGGCCAGCCCTGCCCAGGCTCAGAGGCCACCAGTTAGCAAGGGGCAGTTCTGGGAGAGTTTACGTTACCTCCCTTCAGCCCTGGGCCTCTGTCCCTTTGCCAGCTCACCCCTGCCACCCTCTCCTCCTCGTCCAGTCCTGGCCTTCACCTGAGTGCCCCCACGGTCCACCCTGGCTACTGGCTGAGATTCTGGTCCTTGTCCTCCTTCCAGTTGACTCATTGCACCCCTGCAGTTTGGGAGGGCTTTTCAGAGCAAGCCCACAGAACAGGCAGAATTCCAAACTTGGGCTGAATGGACAGGAACAGAGAAAGAATTGGGGCCATAAGGAACTGCGAGAGCTAATATTCTCTCTCCCTTAAGATACTGCAAAGGAAAATGATTATTTTCCTTTGCAGAAGAATCCCTGAAGTTTGGGAAAGTGGCACTTGTAACCTGCCTCCGGGAAACGAAATCGTAACATGGTTCTTTTCGCTATCCTCTGATGATTTTAGAAACCGTTTTCTGTGTGTCCCATTTTCTTTCTCACAGAACTTGATATGGGGCTTTAAAAAGAAGATAGAAAGCCCTTCTGTTTAGGGTGCTCCTTTCTTTTTCTCAAAAAAGAAAAAAGAAATGGGGCCCCGAGGGGAGCAGCTGGGAGAAAGGAGCAGCTGTGCTTGGTGGGGGGCAGGGCAGATGCTAACGTTCAGGGCGCCGGGCCTGGGTCACACTCTGCCACTCCACAGAGAGGCGACCACTCTGCTTTCCACGAGGAGCACGCCTTATGACATAGGTAAACAAAAGTGATTAAGTTTAAGAAAGAAGCTGTCTTCATCGAGTGTGGAGAGAATAGGGTTAGAGGAAAGACGGAAAGGAGAGAGGAAATGTCCGTGTTGAGATACGGGACACAGCCCATTTGACAAGAAGTGTCTGTGGAAACTACTTACATTCTTTAGATGTTTTCTGACTTGGTTGTTTTCTTTTCTTTATTTTTTTTCCTTTTCCTTTTAAGTAAGCAATTAGTTCTGTCCTTTTGGCTAGTGGTAATGGTTGCTTAAGGCTGACAAGACACCCACTGGTTTATTGCTCTGTTTTTGTTTTTCAAGATAGTCTTTCAAGCCACTCAATTTCTTTTTTTTAGCTTTTTGCTTGTGGTTGGCTGCCTGGAGTGTGTGCACACCAGCCCCTGGGGACCCTGTTCCAAATTCACTGACCCCTGGTGATTGTGTAGGAACATTTCTCAGTATGCTCTGAGAAGCCACTTTGCCTTTTCTCTGCAGTGATAATGACATAGAAAGTGTCACCCTTGGTGGCACACTTTCTGCAGACATTTTCATGTACTTCGATTATAAACAGTTTTGAGGACCATCGGAGTCCAGTCTTTAAGCACCAAGGCAAAAACTTACCGAGATGATGTGAGGGCAGGTATCTAGAGTTGCAGTGTTTTAATACGGTAGCCATAATCACATGTGGCAGTTAGAGTTTTTTTTAATTTCCTTTTAGAGATAGGGTGTCACTCTGTTGCCCAGGTTGGAGTACAATGGTGTAATCATAGCTCACTGCAGCCTCAAACTCCTAGGCTCAAACTTGTTCTGCCTCAGCTTACCAAGTACTTAAGACTACAGGGATATGCCACTATTCCTGGCTATTTTTTTTTTTGTAGAGACAAGGTCTCATTATGTTGCTTGGACTGGTCTCAAACTCCTGGCCTCAAGTGATCCTCCCGTCTTGGCCTCCCAGAGTGCTGGGATTGTAGACATGGGCTGTCACACATGGCCTTGATTTTAATCAATTAAAATTAATACAGATAAACTTCCATCATCCCATCAGCCACGTGTCAAGGGCACAGTAGCCACCCTGCTCTGTTCTGTGCACATCTAGGACGTGTCTGTCATCACAGATTGTTGTATTGGACAGCATGCTCTCGCGCCCCTGGGCATTAACATGAGAACAGCCTCTGGGGCCTTGCTGTTGTTCTCATTCCTTGGTTTTGGTAGAAACCAAGAAGCATGTAAGTAGAGGGATGTGTCTTCTCTGTGATCCCGGGATGAGAGTGTTCTGTGGCTAGTATTTTTATCACTGTGTCTTCTTCCTCACTGGTCAACCAGAGTAAAGTCAGATATCATTAGATGACATGGGAACTATTTTAGTCAATCAAAAAGAGCATCCCAAGTAAATACTAATACTAATAATTGTTTTTTTTTAATAGTTATTATTGTTATTGTCAGGAAGGAGACAGGAAGACCAGAGATAAAGGATAGTGGGCCAAGTCAGCCTCAGAATTCTCAATTGTGCGGTCTTCCTAAATGTGTGCTCTTGGTCCGTGGGTTGACCTTCTGAAGTCTGATTGTAGCATCACCTCATTTAAATAACTTCAAATCATGTAAGTGAGGTAAAGAAAACAGGCAAAGCAGATTTTGAACAGTATGGCCTTCTGAAAGGACAGAGCCTTGGCTACCCAGCCTACATGTTTATGGGACTGAGAGAGCAGAACCATTACTCTGGGCTCAAGAACAAGGTCAAGTGGAAGTCACGAATCCTGGTGTTGTCAAATAGTCAAATGGTAGAAATGGCGGTGGTATTCCTTCAAGTGCAAGTGGTAAAATTGTTAACTATTCATTGGGGCTATTTTAACAGTTTGGGCCACTGAATAAACTCATTAAAGAGGGAGAGCTGAGCTGTGGCTCAGTGTACATGAGCACACGGGAAAATTCAGTGAAGTGTGGGTGGTTGTAAAGATATCAAAGGAAATGATTGATGAACGAGCTTACTTATGAAGGCCTTGATTTTTGAGAGTAGATTAATGGTGACTAGGAATGAAAAAGAAACTGAGCGCAAAAGATCAGCTGCGACCAATGGCAGCAAACAGTCCAGACATTGTTGTTCAACTGACTTGCCTTCAGAAAAAGAGTGTGTGGCTCACCTGGGGCTCAGCCACTGCAAATACAGAAATGGGGCTTCTCAGACTGTGATGGATGATTAAAAGCCCAGGAAGAGCTTGGCTAAAAGAAAGCCAATATTTAAGGAATAATTTCAACTGGAAAAGGAGAGGACAGAGGCCTTTCTTTAAAGAAGGTAGGAAAACATCTCTGGTTGTGTAAAAAAGATAGTAGTCCTTTTTATTGGGCTACCCCTTCATTACCTTTTTTATTTTGGCAAATCATGATTGAGTTCCCCACTGATGTATAGATATTATGATGAAGGGGCAGAATGATAACAAGACTTCCTCAATAGCAATTCCTTCATGAGAGCTGCTGCACCAGAAATCAACCCTAGGTAGACTCCTGCAAAGACCAAGCCTCAAACCTCCACAAAACGGGCTGTTGTGAACCTTGAGTACATCCTGCTGAGTTCATCCAGAGTCAACATTTCCCTTAACTGGTTCTTAATTTGAGGACCTTAGCTGAGATAGACTGACCTTGGGAGGCCAGCTGAGGGCTGACTCATGTTTTAAGCATGACTATACAAAGAGACTCCATCTCCTGCAGCACTAAATATTCTTTCAGATGGTTGTTCTAATAGGAGGGCAAGATGCTAGCCAGGAGATGTGTGCATTGGACGGATGGTGTGTTTGGCTTCGCAATAGCCAGCAGGATCAAGCTGGTGATTTATTTCAGGGTCTGGTAAGGTGTAGACACAACTGATTCCATTGCTGTTGGGCCAGCTGCAGCCACGTGTCCACCTGACACGCAGCTGAAACCAGATGCAGCCGTAAATCGCCAGGTGAAGTATCAAGAGACCCTTGCTAGAGACAGCAGCAGGTTAAAATGCTGAACAGGCCTGTCCTGTGCACTTCCTCTTCACCCTTTTGAACTCCTATTGTTCATTCCCACGCGATTGTTTTCCCTGTATCATTGGCAACAACAGATGTTTTGAGTCAAGGACCCAGCAAAGTGCTTCTCAAATATGTCAGGTCTAGGAGGAGAGGAATTGTATCTCTGGGACATTATTTCTTCATTCTCTTTCAGCAACTGAACATATTTCCTTTCCATTGTCTTTTTGTTGGAAGCTGTCCATTGCCAGCATCACAGCCATCATCTGGGAATGAGAAGGCAGCTTCCAGCAGGCAGGGCTGGTTCTTAGCCAGTCAGTTGTCATTTTCAAGCCATCTCTTGACAATCCAAAGGGCTTTTCCTTAAGGTCCAAGTAAATCAATAAAGTAGCACCTCTCCCCTCATGCCAACCCTTTTCTTTATCAAGTAACCAGCAGCCAAGGGATATATAGAATTTCTTCCCTGTTTGACATTGGTGGACCATAAATTCCAGGAGATTCTAGAAAAGCAAACTTCAGCTATAGCATGTGTTTGATCTCAATGTGCCTCTGTGCCATGACTTAAAAGAGCCAAAGCATTTAGCTTAGAAGAGGGGTCAGCAGAAACTCACCACTGGAGCAAACGCCCTGGGAAGTAGACATTTAAAGGGGCAAAGGTTGTGTTTCCTGGGGAAGCAAAGACTAAGCGTCTTCACAAGTTAAAATGTCTCTGAGTCAGAGGACAGAAACTGGCTGTGCTCCATTAAAGACAGGAGAAAAAAAATGTACCTAAACAACAGAAGGAAAATTTAACATTGAATTTAAGAAGTTCCTGGCGGTTAGGGTTGTGGCCTAGAAACCTAGGTTGACCTGGCCTATGGAAACTCCTCTGGAGAATTTAAAGCAAAGGGCGGACAGCCGTTCTCAGGAATATTTTTGGCACAGTTCCTCTGGGAGGCAGGACTGGTCTGCTCTAAGTGATCCTTGAGGTCTCACTCTTGTTCCAGGATCCTGCAGTATTTTTTTTTTTTTTTTTTTTCATTTACTGTTGCATGAACACACAGACGCAGAAAGCAGTGCATGTTGGAAGACTTGGGGCCACCTGGATTCCGGGGTTCGGGCAGAAGTGGGGAGCCAGTCTTATTCCAATATCTTTCTGTCCTCTGGCCAAACCACACTTATTTTTGAGTCTTGACTTGGCCTTCCCAGGTTATTGGTGACTTTCTACACTTTTTCCTCCAAATAAAATACAAGCAAATGTGAGTGGTGCTGTGTATAGTGACAGCAGTAGCAGTAAGAACTTTTAGGAGCTCTTACAGTGTCCCTGCTACTGTGAAAGCACTTTACATGGCTGCTGCATTTCATCTTCCCCACAACCCTAGATGGTAGTGCTGCTGTTGTCTCCATTCTACAGATGGGAAGGCTGAGGCTTTAAAAGGTTAGTAGTGAGCATTCACCTGGGGTTCCAACCCGGATGAGAGGTCATGCTCTGGCAACTTTACTCGGTCTGATTAGGGTTCAAATCCCACTTTTGCCACTCTCTAGTAGTGGTCTGGGACACACGACTTCAATTCTCTGAGCCTCGGTTTCCTTTTTGGTAAAAATGGAGGAAATATGACTTATTTCACAGAGAAAATGGTGTCAGCTGGGGTAGCCAGAGCCCCCAGTCCAGTGTCTGCCCCCTGCTTTTCATCTGCCACTTCCTGGGCTTCTCTGGTCTGAGTCATTCCTCCATGAGGTCCCTGGTTCTAATCAAGCCTCTCTCAGTGACAGGCGTGTTGCAGCTCAGCATCTCTCTGACTGATGTCTACTGCTAATTCCTTAAATTTACATATCATCTTTCTTCCCTGGAGCTCATAGCACTTAACAGACAAGTGGGGCACAAATGATTTAACTAAGAGAAATCCAGAGGCCCGTTTGTCTGGAGACTCCGCACACTGGTGGATTAGCTCAGATGTCAGCCCTGAATTATGATCCTTCAGCTGCTCGTGCGCCACTAGCATTAACGCCCTTTAAATCATGCGTGGTGATTATCATCTGATTGTGAGAGGGAGGGGCGAGGAAGGGCCCCACCTAGGGGTGCCGGAAGGGGCAGTCCCTGTAACCCCTGGCCTCATCATGCCTGGAGTTTTAGGAACAGGATAGGTAAATAGAACAAACCCAGACAAAATCCCGTCAGCCAGTTCTTCACACCTCCACACACATTTACCTTCCCAAATTCTAACCACAATTCCATGATGTCCCTGCCACTTAAGAATTAAATTCACACAAGTGACAGTATTTCTGCCAAACAATTTTCAGGCAGCAAGTGGGTCTTATTTGTGAAATTGTGAAGGAACAAGGCTGAATAATAAGTCTCTGAAATCCTGTTTCCTTTATAAATGAGGTGGAAACAGAGCTAGCAAAATACCAGGACTGTAGGAGCATTTGAGAGGTTCTCGCTGGTGTCTCGCCGGCCAGGTGCTTCCATGGTCACAGGCATCACTGCCTCACTTCCCCTTTGAAAGGGCTGTTGGCTCAGGAGGGGACAGGGAATTATGAAGGGATTACTTCAATCTGAGGGGTTACCTACCAGAGGCTAGCGGGGTCTCCCTCTGTCCGCATTTCTATTGGATAGCCTCATCATCTTTCATCTCTGTGTTCGGCATTCATTCGTTCATTCACAGAAACACAATCTTCCTGAGGAGTGGTATTATATAGCACTGCCTAGGTCTAGGGGAGTACAGAGTATTAACCCTTATATGTTTAAGGCCAGAGTGATAAGAAAGACCCAAGAAACGGTTAAATTACGATGCCAGGCTGTGGGAGGTTATTTATTAAATTCCATGGAAAATGACCTGAAAAAAGAAGGAAAATCAGTGGTACCATCAATAAATGTGAGAGTTGTTGAGAGAAGAAGAGAATTAATGTTGTGTGTGCCAGAATGGTCGGAAGAATTAGCAAAAAGAAATGGCACAGGTTGGAGAGGGGGGAGCAAGAATTACAGGTAAGAGGAGAAAAGGCAGCAGTGGGCCCAGCGGGGAAGCAGGTTCGCCTCAAACAGAGCGTGATTGACTGCAAGGACTTGGGGCAAGGTACCTGCCGAGCAGCTGAAATAAAAAGCTTACAGCACAAAGGTGGAAAGCTTATAGCCAAGCCTGGGCTCTACCAGTTAAGTAGCCTGTCTACCTCGAACAAATCACTTTAACCTTTCTGAGGCTCAGTTTCTCCATCATGTGCAAAGCAAGTTTAGTAAGTCCTACCTCACAAGCCTATAGCAAGGATGAGATGAAATAATGCCTATGAATGTGCTTGTAACCTGTAAGGCATTATGCAAATGAGTTATAATTATTACCATTAATAGCGGTAATAATAAGATCTGATACGGGAAGCATAGGTTTTGAGATTGTTACGGGTCTGGTTTGGCACGAGGGTCTCCTCCCTCAGCAGAACACCATTATTAAAATTCCCTTCTGTACGTAGCTGCCTTTTAATTATCTGCACTGATTTTGGCCTCGCAGAGGTCACACATTATGGGGTATGTAGACAGACAGAGCTCTGGGTGGTTGAGGAGGCACAAACTGGAACCTCTCCACGTGCTTCCCACACTGGTCCCTTTTGACTTCAGGGGAAGGGAGCTTCTTAACCTATAATCCCAGAGGGTCTACAGGAAGGAGCTCAGGGGAACCAGGGAGGTGGGCAAGGCAGCTGCCCACCTGGGGAAGAAGAAGCAGTTTCCAGGCCCCAAATGGGAAGTTTGTCACAGGTCCAGCTCTCAGAAAGATGCTGTCAGCAGGATAACAGCAGCAAACCAGTGGTTCAGGGAGTGTCGTATTGATTTGGGGCTCCAAGTCTGTCCTAGCCTATCCCACACTGACGAGCCCAGGATGTTCACAGCTGCTATTGAATGGGAAAGCTCTGAGCACATGTCTCAGATTAACATGGCATCCCATTAACACGTTCTTAAGGTGTGTGATATGCCCACATTCCACAGGGGCTATACGATGAAATTATACCACTGCCATCTCGCAGAAGTGTTTGGTGTGAGATATCCCTGTGTTTCAGTGCCAAAAAGAGATAGTGAGATTTGCTTCTCAAATGCCACCTCACTGTCTGTGTAAGCAGCCACAGTGGTCCCACGCAAGTCGGATATGCAGGCATAGATACCTGCACCTCTGTCTGCAAGGCCAAAAAGAGATAGTGGGATCTCCTTCTCTAATGCCACCTTGTTCTCTGTACAAGTGAACACGATGGTCCCATACAAGCTAGATTTGCAGGTGTGGATGCCTGCACCTCTGTGGGGTAAGGCATAGGAACTTTGTTTTCTGTATAAGTGCCCAATGAATTTACAACCAATCAGCCAAAAGGGCTACTCTCCAAACAGTTGCATTAGTGAGCCCTTAATTTCCCAAAACTTGTATTTCTCTGCTAAACATACAGCCTTTGTTAATGACAATGAGGCACCTTTATCATGGGAGCTTGATGTGCCTTGCTGTCTCAGAAAGGCCACACGCAGGACTCGCCAGGGTGGATAGGGAAGAGAATGGAGTGCCAGGCCCCGGAATCGCCTCACTCAGCTCCACCCTCACTGTGCTTGAAGTTGACACTGGGCTTCTGAGTCACAGCCATGAGAGACCAGGCATCATCTAATAGCGCTGATGGAGACACAAGGTTTTAACTTGCATTTGGACAATGCCCCGCCAAGGCTGCTGAGGCTTGAAGCATAAACCAGAGTCACCCTCCAACCTAACAGTCACCTCATCCCCTGTAAATGTTCCCTTGTAATTCAGTACATTCAACTGCTTCGGCCCTTTGCGTAAGCCAATGATGAATAAGGCCTGGGTCTGGCCTCTTAGAATCTAGAGGTGGAAGACGTACATATGTGACCAGCCAAGACATACGGTGACTATGCCAGGGGTAATATGGGAAGAGATAGAAAGGAAGCAATACAGAGAAACAGGCAGGAGGAAATGATTGGACTTAGACACTCAAGAGAGGGCTTCAGGAAGAGACAGAACTTGAATCAAGGCTCTGAAGGAAGCTTAAAAAACGGACACAAAGTGTGAGCACCTGTGCTCAGTGGTTAGGGCACCAGCCACATACACCAGGCTGGCGGGTTCAAACCCGACCCAGGCCAGCTAAGCATGGACAACTGCAAAAAAAATAGCCAGGCATTGTGGCAGGCACCTGTAGTCCTAGCTACTTGGGAGGCTGAGGCAAGAGAATTGCTTAAGCCCAGGAATTGGAGGTTGCTGTGAGCTGTGACACCACAGCACTCTACCAAGGGTGACATAGTGAGACTCTGTCTCAAAAGAAAGAAAGAAAGAGAGAGAGAGAGAGAGAGAGAGAGAGAGAGAGAGAAAGAAAGCGTGCCACACCTTTGGGGGGCAAGACACAATTGTAAGAGAGACTTTACCTAACAAATGCAATCAGGGTAACCTGGTTTCTTGTACCCTCAATGAATCCCCAACAATAAAAGAAGGAAGGAAGGAAGGAAGGAAGGAAGGAAGGAAGGAAGGAAGGAAGGAAGGAAGGAAGGAAGGAAGGAAGGAAGGAAGGAAGGAAGGAAGGAAGGAAGGAAGGAAGGAAGGAAGGGACACAAAGCCTGGAGAACAGGGACAGGAAAAAACCGAAGATACCCAAACTCCAGTCCCAAGTTTACCCTGGAAGGCCCACCGCTGCAAACCGGTGACTTTCCCAGCCGTTTACCAAGAACCTCTGTTTGGGTTTGTTTCCCCAGATGACAGGAATTTCTTGCGGCTGCAGAGTGACAGCCGGAGAGAGGGCCAGCACGCGCGGCTCATCAGCCCGCCGGTCCACCTGCCCCGGAGCCCGGTGTGCATGGAGTTCCAGTACCAAGCCACGGGCGGCCGCGGGGTGGCGCTGCAGGTGGTGCGGGAAGCCAGCCAGGAGAGCAAGCTCCTCTGGGTCATCCGCGAGGACCAGGGCGGCGAGTGGAAGCACGGGCGCATCATCTTGCCTAGCTACGACCTGGAGTATCAGGTGGGGCGCTGAAGGGACCTGGGTGCCGGGCTCCAAGGGGATCATGCCATGGCTATGTCACTGTTTCACAGGGCTGCCCATTCATCATTAGAGGACGTGCTTAAGCGCTGCTGTTTTCATTGTGTTTCTCCTGTTGCCTTGGCAACTAAATGACACTCTTATTTGTTATGCAGAATGTGCCTATCTCTGCACCCAGACTTGGTTCTTTGTTCCTCCTATTGCCTTTTATATTGCTGAAATCTTCTCCAACAAATGTTTCTTCTCTCCATTTTATTTTAGATTGCTATCAGGTAGGCTGACAAAGGGACAGGAAGCCAGGGAAATAAACACAAACAAACCCTTCACACACAAGGGACTTATGGAACCCCCCAGAACCCAATCCCAATCCCAGGAGGAAATTGGAATAACCTCCCAGACTTGTCCCCTGGAGTGTGAGCCCAGGAAGGGGAGCCCACGCTGTGCACGCTCAGTGGTCCGCAGACCTGAGGGCGTCCTAACCGAGTGGTTTAACACTCAACAGCTCTGGGAGATGAGTTCTATTATCTCTATCCCACAGCGCAGGAGGCTGAGGCACAGATGGGTGCACACAGCTGTGGCTGCAGCTTGGGTAGGAGTAGACACACCTGGAAGAGGTGACTGAGAACCAGCCATGGCATTAACCTTCTCCTCCCCAGGCGAGCAGCAGCAACAGATGGCCGGTAGGACAGCCAACTGCTCACCCAGCTTGCCAGAGGACATGTGCTAGTGTGCAGGGAGAGCCTGGGCAGGGTGAGAACAAGGGCCGATTAAAGAGCACTTCTGTGTGCAGGCTGAGGTCACTGTCCCTTGAGGTTATAAAGAGTCCTGAGGCCTTCCCCAACCCTGCCTGGGTTCCCACTTTAAAACGTTAATGCATCGTTTTGTAAGTACCTGTCTGTACGTGCGCCTCACCTGCTAGGGCTTCCCTGGACAGTCTTGTCTTGCTATGTTTTATTACTATCGCTGTGCCTCGCACACAGGAGATGCTCAGTAAACCATTAGTGGAAAAACAAATCCTTTTCCTCCTAGTTATAATAATGGAGCCCTAAGCCAACTTATAATAAAAATCCAAAAAACAATGTTACCCACAAGTCTGTCCAAACCTGTGTATTAAATTTCTTGCATTACCCCCACCTGCTCTTGTCCTCTGAGTTTTCGAACACCTCGATTGGGCATTTGAAAGATTTATGAGAAAGGAACCTCAAAAATAGCTGGAGAAATTCCAACCCCCTTTCAACATTCTCTGATTGTGGTCCTTTTAATCAATATATTCTAGTTATTGGACAACAAGATCCATCACCTTGTTACATTTTCTTATCCCCGCAAATATGCATTTGATTTGAACAAACTCATTTTAAATTAAGATTTCAAGAGCTATAGCCATGTGGTCAACAGATGTGTACCAGGTGCATAATACACAGATACACACACACACACACACACACACACACACACACACGGCTTCGCTTAATAGAAATTGGGAATCCTTTCACTGTTTGGACCAGGAGGCTCAGCTAACTGGAGGCTTTTGTTCTTCTGGTTTCTAGATTGTGTTTGAGGGAATGATAGGGAAAGGACGTTCGGGAGAGATTGCCATTGATGACATTCGGATAAGCACTGATGTCCCACTGGAGAACTGCATGGGTAAGTGAATATCTGTCTCTTTCAAATAACACACCAAGGGTTGGGCTGTACAAGGGGAGGCTACATGCATTTTCCAAAACAGTTGGTTGAGCAGCAACACTCCACGCAGAGGGACAGGTGTGGGTGCAATCGCAGCTGAGGCCTAGTTCAGAGCAGGAGGGATGAGGTGAGAGGAAGGCTTCTGTCCTTATTCCCAATCAGAAATAGAGGCACACTAACTACCTGGAGATTCAGGGTGCCAAGACCCCATCATCAAACTACAACTTTCAGCATAGAAAATGTGAGAGGACCCAAGCAACTGCCAGTCAAAATTATTGTACATGCTGGAAAGGTTTGATGGATTTGGAAGCTTTCCCTGGTGAGCAAAAATAGTATATGTGTTATATAAGAGCGATAACACAATTACCTAAGTAGTTCTTTTACATGAATGAATTGTGGGGCAAACCATGGCATATGAAAAAAGATTTCAGACTTTAAAACTAACACCTCTAATGCCCAAGATCCCAGAATTGTTGTAGGATTAAACACTGCAGGTCAGGTGACCAGCACAGAACGGCTACCATAACCGTCATCTTGGTCAGAAGTGCTGAGCAGACAGCCCACCCGAGATACACACATCTACTCAAGGCCTTCTCCTGCAGAAGGGATCACCCTAGGGCATCACAGCCATAGGCAATCCCCACAGCAAGGGGCAATCCAGAAAAAGAGCGGGACCTATTTCAGTCAGCAGAGAGGCTGTGATAACTCGCCAAGTGCTTTTCTTGGCACATGAGTCTGGGGTGTGTGTGTGCCTGGTGATGTCAGAAGCACCTGGGACTGCCCCAGTCCCTTTGGGCAACTCTCAGGACCAGGGCTTCTAAAGTGATCCCTGCTCTGAGAAAGTAATCAGTGGTAAGTGACTGATTACAATGCTTTGGGGACCCATTACTCTATGAAGGACTTTTTGTTCCAAAGCAACTTTGAGAATCTCCCCCACCTACCTCACCCCTGAGATGATGATGTGTTAGACACAGTTTAGAATATGTGGAGGACGTGGGGCACTTTCCATGGAGTGTCACAGAAAAAAACCTCACGTGGCCTCCTCGGCATCATGTGCATCCAATGTCACCCTATGTTCATCCAATTTTTTCTTCCCTTTATCTAACTGAATTTTTTTCTGTTTTTTTTTCCAGAACCCATCTCAGCTTTTACAGGTGAGAATTTTAAAGGTAAAAGTTTTTTGTTTTTGTCTTTGCATGCCTTTTCCTTTCCCCACGTGACGTGAATTTGGTGGTGGGAATAAACCTCCAAATTAGACAAATTTCACAAGAGACTATAGACGCCGCACCTTCCCACCACTAGATGGCACTAGCAACACCTGTAGATGTGTGGAAAGGGATTGAGATCATCACTGTCTCTTGTTTAATTAAAGTTTAGAAACCTATAATACAGACAAATGGGTTACAGATAAACCTTTAAGACTTGCATTGTCCAGTGGGGAGCAATGAGGCTGAAAATGCAGGTGTGATGAGAAAGGAGAGGCTGTGGGAAGACTGAAGCCCCCTCCAAAAAAAAAATCAGTTGTAAATTAAAAGTGAAATGAGGTGGCAATGATTTATTTTAGCCTGAAGATTGTTTCTTTCCAGTTCCAGGGTACTAAGGCAGCAGTCTCAATTAACCCTTGCTGAGGTATAGTGGCAGGCAGTCTTGTGAGGGAGGAAAGTCAGGGAAGAGACACAGGTGTGTTAGTTCAGAGGAGCAAGAGTTGCCAGGTTCAGGAGCTGGTGTCTGGTAAAGGGAGTAAAGAGGTACGTTCAATGGCTGGAGTTAGAGCACTTTAAATGCAGGGCTGGAAATCAGAAAAGGACATATTCTCCCTAAGAAAGCATAATAAATAGCAGAACAGAAAGAGAATAATTTGGGAAGCTTGTCTCAGTCTCATCAGGGGTTGGGGATTGGGGGAGGCCTCCAACCCTGGGTGATAGTAATGTTTGTGGTATTATAATACAGTGGGTTTTACATGTTACCATCATTGCAATCCAGTTTGTTGACACAGCTGAGGGTCCCACCCAGGTTTCTGATGCTAAACATTTAGGAGCCACCCTGAATGCCTTACTGCAGTTGACCTGCATGAACTATCACCCTAGTGGAGACTCATCCTCACCTAATGACAAGGGCTGTTCATGACCTAGTTGATGCCCACAATTGTGAGGGTCGCTGTGCACTGTCTATACAGGCTGGGCTTAACCTTCTGGGTGACAGCATTTCAGAGATAAGGACCACCGTTTTCATATCTGACGTCTAGACTCGTTATCTTCACTCTCATTAATCTGTCCAGCTCCTGGCTAGAAAAAGATGAATCCCTGGTTTGCCACATAGATGTGCTCCCTGGCTCCAGATCATCTTTCCTAATTTGCCACTCACCACCCGCAGCTGTAAGACAATCCATGAGGGACCAGGTTGATGGCAGAGGAGAATGTCAGCCCGCCCTGGAGAGGATTTTCTCTCTTACCCTTCCTTGCCTTCCTGAAGCCCCTGCCCAGTCCCCATTCCAGCAGTTTAAAGTATTCAGAGTACTGATGTACCCACATAGGTGCTCCCTGGGTGTGAGGTTTATGTTAAATCAAATCCAAAATGTTGGAAGGAAAGCTGAGCTCCAAACTGAACGATTTGGATTACAGTTGAATTCAAGTTCTAACCTTCAGGACCGCAGGTAATGCTTATGCTGGTGAAGGAAGCCTGCATATGTTGTTTCACTTGACTCTCTTTGGGTTGTTGAGACTCAAAGCTCCCAGAAAGGCTGGTTAAAGATGTGTTGGCAGCTGCCGCAGGCACTGTTTTGTGTGTGCACCATGTTGGGTCATGACTGACAAGAACAGTGGCTAAGTGCTTCGCTTCCGTAAGAGAATAAACAGACCAGGGCACGTCTGTGCTCCTTGAAGCTGTGCTTACCGTGAGGCTTCACAGTACAGTCATGTTCTCTTGTAAAAAAAAATATATAAATAAAATCTCATTGGAGCAGCAGCACTCATTTAGCCAAAATAAACACAGGGCTTAGTGACTTGAAGGTAAGAATTTCCAGTGCACTCCTAGTGGGCTGCTTTGGGGCTTAAGCAAAGGCAGTCTGTGCACGAGTTGTAGCGACTGGCCTGACTGGCCACCACTGTTGTCTTGGAAAGTGGCAGGCATCTCTGGAAGGAGGAAACCAAGTCTTAGAGAGCAGAGAGACTTGGCCACGAAACACTGTCGAGAGATTTGGGAATGGGCGGTTCTTGTATGGCATTGACACGTTTGACATGGAGCTCCGAGTTAGCACCAGAGACCCTAGAGCTGGAGCTCTCTTCTCTCTGGCTGAGTCCTGATTGACCTCAGCATGCAACTCTGTGTCCTGACTCAAGCAGACTCTTCAGCTGTGAGAGGATGTATGTTCCACGTAATGAGCAACTCACAGTCTGTTCCTCACCAAGGCAGGACAGCAGATGCCCTCGTTTGGTCGGGGCATAAAATCAGCCTTCTCACTTTAAAAAAAAAAAAAAAAAAAAACCGAAAACAAGAAATCTGGTTTGGGCAGGCAAGCTATGGAGAGTTGATACTGAAGCATTGTTAACAATGGGCACTTACACTGTTAGCATGTTTTTTCAACTGGAGTTGTTTTGCTTTTCCTTTATAAATTGACCACGCAACAGAAGTAACCACATTCTTCGAGAGATCGATGTATCCTAGGCAAATCTTTTAGGAAAATGCAATAAAAGTGGCTTTTGGACCTGGACTTATAGGGATTCTTGATCTTTTTTTATATTTTGAAGTATCTTTCATTTTCTGACTCTTAGTGATTTCTTGCCGTGCAACGTTTTCTTTTGGTTTAAATCACCCCGTGTGTTCTGCTTAGTATTATATACTTAGGTTGTGTACCAGGGTGTGAGTCAAGGATGAGAAGCTCTGCATGCAAAGAGAATTGTTTTGAGAAAAGAGACAGAAGAGAGAATGAATAAAGTGTGTTGCCATGTGACTTTTAAAAGGACCTCTTCTTGTTACTATGAGTCACATTTTAAACAATGCAGCCTGGGTGCTCATTTCTTTTCTTTTCTTTCCTAAAGTAGTGGCTATAAACATGGTGCCGTCCTATATCTTTTTCTAGGATTTGAGCTTTAACAAATGAACAACCATATGGGGGGAAGGGGTAAGAACCCAAAAGAGGTATAATTAAGGTAATGGATTATTTCCTCTTACCCAATACTTTCATTTTACAATAAAAGGAAAAAGCATAATAAGGAAGCCAGTAAAAATATATATAAAGCCCATAATCACGGTTCTGTAGTTTGTTGACCAGGCAGTTATTTTTCCGTCGGCTCACTGTGAAGGCCGGAGTTTTTGTTGATGTCAGAGGCTGTGGGCTTTGAACAAAGCAGGAGCAGAGAGCCTAGGTCTGGTGCCCTACCTGTTAGAAGCCCACGTTGATCCCAGGCAAGTGCAGAGAAGGAAGGGACTGCTGTCTCACTCTAATGGCTGCTAAGAGGAGCATCAGTGTCTCTTGTTAAGAGCTGTGAACGTGGGTTTTACGTCTTAGACCATTTCTGAGGCCCAGAGACCCCATCTCTTGGGTGTCATTGTCGCCTTTCCGCAATCCTCTGCAGTTTTCAGGACAAAGGGAACATCAAAGGCTGTCTGTTGGGGATGAAGGGAGCAGTCTTAAGAGAGGCAGTTTTGGGCTAGTGCTGTCTGGCATTTGACTCTTTGCCTCAGGCTTGAAGCTCCACGTGGTACCACCTGGGCAACCCTGCCCTGTCACACCCCCATCTCTCCTCTGCTGCCCCACCCACCCTCTGTCACCCGTGTCTCAGAGATGGGGTTGTCCACTAGTGTCAGGGATCCCATCCCAGGGCACAGAGCCTGGCCAGCCTCAGATTCCCTTCCTCCCGGATGCACCTCCTCCCACACTGTCTCTGCTCCAATTGCTTCTGAGACTCAGATGCAGAGGGTTAAATGGTGTTCCTGCACATAATCCTCCAGATAGGCAGCTGTGGTGCAAATCCTCCTCTTGTCCCCGCCCCTGGGGTCTCCAGCTGCCAGACCAAGGCGGGGTGTTACTGAGCAGGGAGTGTGGAGGTCAGATGTGTGGACCGGGGAACTGCTTGGCTGCCATCCTTGCCCTGGGGGGACACAGAGGCATTCTTCATGAGGTTCTCTCGTGCACACTGTCTCTCCTGCCACAGAGGCCCAACACTTCCCCTCCCCGCAAGTTTACTATTAATTTCAACAGCTGCCAAAGTCAGTTTATCTAAGGGAGGAAGAAAATGTTTTTCACCAACTTTCTTCTCCAAGCATACAAGAGGACTTCCATGAGGATTTAAACTCCTCATACAAGTCCTTAAACTAAGAGGACAAAACTTAGTTTAAAGAAAACAGCAGTATCACCAAAAAGCTGCAAAACGTCTGAGACTTCAGCCTGCTACAGATCTGAATTCAGAGGTATTTAAGACAGAGCAGACGTGGGAGAGATCCCCACAGTTTCTGCCAACTTTCCAAAAACCTCCCATTGCCCCCGCCCCCACCATCCACTGTTCAATAAGGCAAATAGAAAGAGTCATTTCTCAGGGATGGTTTGTACTTGTATATCCTTTCCCCAAACAAATCAGAGGGCATGACCACATCCTTCTACTATCTTCTATAAACTTCTCTAGAGGAGTCAACCTTTTTTTCATTTGTTTGTTTAATCTCACAAATTAAATAAGCCTTTATCTGAAATACCCCATCACCAGCACTTCATTTTCAACCTATGTAAAGAGGACTGTGTAGACAGGCCAGGCCTGAAACAATGAGCCTCTTTCTTTTTCTTTTTCTGAGAGAGAAGACTCACCAACTGGTCTTTCAAAACACTTCCTTTGGAAACCTGAGCAATCCCTTCAGGTCTGGTTGGTATTTCACAAATGGAGCTGTAGGAGACGCTTCCTCTTTTCAGTGATTCAGGGAGAACCTGACTTGACTGAGACACACCAAACCCCAGACAGGTTCAGACAGAGTAGGAGGGAGGCAGAAAGGAAGAGAGCTGCTTCCCGCTCTGTCTCTGTTTGGTTGGAGTAAGAGGTCTGTAAACTTGTTCCATAAAAGACCAGATAGTAAATATTATAGGCTTTACAGGAACTACGGTCTCTATTGCAAGTAGTTAGCTCTGCCATTGTGGCAGAAAAGCAGCCATAGGCAATATGTAAACAAATGAAGGTGACTGTGTTCCAATAAAACTTTATTTACAAAAATAGGTTGTGGGCTGCATTTGACCCACGTGGATCCGCATTTGATCCAGGAGTGAGCAGACTCCTGGATTAGGGTGCAGGCTAGGGATTAGTCCACCTAGTTCCAGTCCCAACTCCGTCACTTCCTAGTGGTGTGCAATTCCTCAGAGGCCACTGGGCATCTCTTGGGTTGTGACTGTGTGCTCTTGTCCTCTTCTTCAATTTTCCTCTAAGTAAAACCAGGAACAAAAAATCATTTATCCTCTCATGTCCTCAAGTCTTTCCATCTGAAGGTCATGAGGAATAAACAAGATAATTTGTGTGAAGCCTGCAGACCACTGGCTAACACACATAAGAAATGGCCGCTTAAGGCAGCTATTGTTACAGCTTCATTTCCCAATTGCTCTCAATTTGGTGGCTTTCTTTGCAAATAGGCCTGGAAGGAACACCACCTAATGTATAATTGTTTTTGCCTTATTTTCTCCCATCCACATCTTCTCAGAATTTATTGTTTCTCAGAATTCAAATTCTTTGTGTTTGCATTGCTTTTCTCCAGAAAGCTCAGAACTTTTACAGATGGGAGCATGCTCAACCTTGCAAGTATGCTTGGAGTTATTGACTATTTAAATATCTGTTTCTCATTATCTCGCACAATGGGAAAACCTTGTAGAGAATTAGAGGGGTGGAAATTAATGAAAAATAGTTCAGGAATTGAAAGCATTTTCCCAGTGGGGAAAAAAACAAAGATATGTGAGTAAGCAATAGAATTCAGATCAATCCAAGGAGAAGTTCAGGTCAGCACATCGCCTGCTCTACATGAGGCTGAATTCTCACCCATCCTCCTTCTTCCATGCTAAGGGACCTAACCCAGGCTTTTTTGTTGTAAAGCAATGGCCTGGCTACCCTGTATGGCTGGTGGGGCAAGTGGAGCTAAAATTGTGCAAGTCATCAATCTGGGCAGTTGGTGCAGGTGGAAAAAGTAAACATCTTTTTCTAATTCCTTATAGAGGTTCTATATGAGCTAGCAGATTCTCTAGGATTTCCTGAAAATAACTTTTCCATGAAGTACCAGTGGGCTATTAACGTTTTCCAGAGAGCCTGACCATTTCTCCAGAATACATTCCTTCATCCACCTGTCCGTCTATCCATCTGTCCTTCCATCCATCTGTCTAGCATCATTGGATTGCTACTGTTGTCTGGGAAGCCAGTTTTGGTGGAATTTTCACCTTAGTTGATTTATCGCCTTCCTTTTCTCTAAATGGCAAACCCCAGCCTCATTAGTATATAGCCCTCAAGGCTGGGGCAGAGTGAGGTCCAAAACAGCACCATTCATTTGCCTTTGGGATTTGCATCTCTTTAGTCAGAGAATGTTCTACGAAACTTCTGCCCCCTGTCAGGGGGAGGCAACTAAAAACTGGGAATGAGGAAATGGTTGGGAGCTGCATTCTCGCTTTTCTAACCACCTTCAGATGAAAGGATAAATTCATATAGTCTGTTTTCTCATTTCTCCAAACAAATGCCCAGGGAAAATGTTTAAGGGGCCAATATAATGTTCTCCACATGGCTTTTGTCAGTAAAGTGTTCTACACATTGACAATTTCAGGGTCAGGGAGCATTGATAGGAAAGGAGAAAGAGGGTCCAGAGTGAAGTTGGTCTTTCCAAGGAGAGCAGGATTGTGAGGTAATGGGTCTCTATCTCTGATTCTGCAAATGTGATCCACTTACTATTCTTGGTCCCCTGGATTCTCCCCCACTGACCAGTACGTTGTCTCTATCACAAGAAACACTTTGTCCTTCCCTGGCCCCAGCACTTTAAGTCCTAGGTGATGTATTAATTATTGCAAACCAACATTTTGGCTGGAAGAAAGCAGACTGGGACTATATGGTGATGGAGGGAGTGTAGGTGTTTGTGATCATGTTCTGCTTGCTAAATATTTGTGCTCTGTCTCTGTGGTCTGCTCAGGTGCTTCTGATGTAAAGTTAACCCATGTGGACTTATTACCTTATTTCTCTGATGGGGAATCCATGGCCGCATAGATGACGGCCTTCAGTATGGAGACAGATCAAAATCAGAGGCAAACCCAAGGATACGCTTGGGGGAACAAAGGGGCGGCTCCGAGGAACTTTAGACCCACCTCTGCACACTTTGTTATTTCCGGTACATTCTTGTAAGCTCACATGAAAATCCAACAGCAAGATGGTTGCCAGGCAGCAGATACTCTTGGTGACCTGAATAATAAGTTGATACCAGTTCACTGTGACTTGCAAGCTGGCCGTTTCCAGCTCCTTGCTTTCTCTTCCTTTCTGTTCTATGCATAATTTCTAACATGGCCACAAATAAAAGAGAGAGAAAGAGATACAAAGGGTCTTTTCTCAGCTATCACAATGAAATCAGTAAAAGATAAATAGTTTGGGGACAAAGAAAAAGAGAGCAGGCGGTACTGTGGGAGATGGTGATGTAGAAAGGCGTGTTTGGGGAGATTCCAGCATCTTGGGTTGTTTCCACCCAGATGTGGATGTGGTGTGTGCACACATGTCCTTGTCAGAGCTCTTCTTGTATCAGGGGACTTCTAATCACCTAAGAGGTACAAACGAACCCACGCCTTAGCAGAGGGGATTCCTAAAACTGGAGGAAACAGTGATAACAGAGTTAGGAGGTTGAGCAGGCTTTGAAATATTTTCCAACAAAAATGTTCTCATTTTTCTATCACTTCTGAGAAGGCACTAGAAGGTCAGATCCACCTCTCTATTCCCCAACTCGAAGAGAGGAGTTCGGCTGGTCAGGTACAGGGATTAGAGAATGCTGACTCAGAAAGAGGAGTTCAGCTTCAGCCCAGTGTTTTAATCACCAAGCACTTAGGGAGTGCCCTCTTTGTGTCCATTCTTAGGCATGGATGAGAGCACGTTATTCCCGTGATAACAGCCAGTCCCCCCGCTTGAGGGGAGTCTGCGTAGAGGGTGGGGTTGGGGAGAGGAGGCAGGAAAATGCCACAAGCCCCGGCTGCTGCATCTTGAGATGCACACGCACAGAGTAGGACCACTGACACCTGACGAAGGCAGCAGCACCCCCCACTCATGGCTCCCCTCCCGGGTACCCCATGAGTAAAGAGGACACACCTTCCTGGCCACCACCACTTGAGGCGAGCAGCAAGGAGGCATTTTTCATAGGCAAAGCATACATCATTTTTCAGAAGTAAAGATCATGTCTGGTTTTGGCAAGCTCAAAATCTCCTAGTCCCTTTCTAGGCCAGATTCTCGTCTGATGTAAATCTCTGGGAGAATCAAGTTGTAACACTGCTTTGCATCAAGTGGGACTCTAGCCAGTATTTCCCCAGAGTTACCCTGTGCTTAAATCTACTACATCATCTCCATGGCAACCAGCAGCGGCCAGCCAACGTGGTTGCCTTCTCAATGCTCTGCCAGCTTCTCCTCCCCGCTCCGTCTTTTCCATGATTAAGAATGATTTCCCTCCCTTTCCCCTCACTCCCTCCCTCACTCTAGCTCTCACATACCCTCTATCATTCCATGCCCACATTCTTTATTGCGACTTCCCCTTCCAATCTGCTTTTAAAAATCCTCTATCCAATTTTTTTTAAAAATGAAGATGCCTTAGTCATTACTTGACAGTGGTAATTGACCTGTTTAGACAAGACCTGGCTGATTTCAATGGGCACAGAAGCCTTGGCTAGCCAGAGTGGAATTTACCTTCAAGTCTAGCCAGCCTAATTAATACATTGTTTGAGAATGCTAGCCAGCCAGACCAAATAAGGTATTTCCAGACATTCAGGGGATCTGCCTTACTGAATCCCAGAAGTCATTTCAGCGGCATTTACTTGGATGTATTCATGCACACGCGTGCGCACGTGTGTATATGTGTGTGTGTGTTTGTGAGAGAGAGAATATTTGTATATACTATAATCTTATTGTGGTTAAACAAAAAGAAAAAGGATTTGCAATCATACAGCTCTTGATTGAATCCCATGCATACTATTTACTGGCCGTGTAACCACTGTTAATTTCACCGGAGTCTTGGTTTCCTCATCTGTAAAATGGGTCTGACAGTATCTACCTCGTGAGAGGGTGAGTAGGCACTAACAGCAATCATTTGAAAGTGCTTGGCACGTACTAAGGACCGAGCACCATCCCCTTCGCGGTACGTCCCGAAGCATGTGTGTGTTTCTCTCTCTTTTAAATTAATTTTTGCATCAGTCTGCATGCGCTCAGCCTAGCAACCCTCTTCTGTGTCTCTCCACCAGGGGGCACCCTCCCGCCAGGGACCGAGCCCACAGTGGACACGGTGCCCGTGCAGCCCATCCCAGCCTACTGGTATTACGTAATGGCCGCCGGGGGCGCCGTGCTGGTGCTGGTCTCCGTCGCGCTGGCCCTGGTGCTCCACCACCACCGGTTCCGCTATGCGGCCAAGAAGACCGATCACTCCATCACCTACAAAACCTCCCACTACACCAACGGGGCCCCTCTGGCGGTGGAGCCCACCCTAACCATTAAGCTAGAGCAAGACCGCGGCTCGCGCTGCTGAGGGCGGAAGCAAGAACAGCGCCCCAAACAAACGAGAAAGACTGCAAACACGTTGCCTCAATTTTGCACTTTTTCCTCCTCGCCTAGTTTCTGTGTGACTCTCAGAATCTCTCTCCTGGGTCCCCAACCCTGTGAGCACTCTTAGCGATCCCAACCATCCTCCTTGAGTTCCTTTTGGGTTTTGAGTTTGGGGGTTTGTTTTTGTTTTTTTTTTTTCCTTTTTTTTTTTGTTGTTGTTGATTCCAAACCAACAAAACCCAAATTCTAATGCTGCATCTTGGAATATCTAAGAAGAGACCCACCCCTAAGCCTTTCACCGCTCAAGGCTCCGCTGGTTCTCTCCAGAGACTGGTTGTCTTGTTTTCCCCTTGCCTTACCCCCACCTCCTCTCAGTGGGTGGTCTGCCAGGAGACTTGGGGGGAAAGTGGATCTGCGTGTCTGTACATAGTATACATTTGCACGTGTGAATAGCTCTGTGTGTGTGGGTGTGTGAGAGACTGGCTCCTTGTGTGTGGGGGGAGCGTGTGGGTGTGTTCAGAGAGGGCCCCTTTAATTCTTGTGTTACTTCTCCTGGGGTACATTTTCGGAGAAAATAATATACTGTATAAGTTTTGTTTACTTGGAGAAGAGATTGAAGCTTTTTGTTGCCTTATCTAGCTCTGGCTGGGTTTCTGTTGGCTGTCATTGTCATCTCCAGGTACCGAAAATAAATAGCGGCCATATGGAGTGCAATGTGGCCTCCCCATCCCTATCCCCATCTCCCCAGCCTACCCAACACAAGAGGACGTTTCCCTGGCACACTCAGATGTGACCCCTTGTCATGTCTCCTGGTGTCTTTGAAGTTATCAAGATAACAGCCATTGGGTGTGAGTGGAACCACCTCTCCTTCCAGCCCTGAAGCAAATCTGTCTCATGTTGCCTTATAAAAGAGAAGCTCATAATGAATGTTTAGCTTTCATCAGTTAAGTCCAATCATTTGGAATAGGTCATAGAGAATAACGAATCTGAGACTGGTGTAGGCAAAGCAGTCGTCCGTTTAAGTTAAGAGAAGTTGAACAAGAGAAAAGAAGAAAGAGAAGGAAGAACTGGGGGTTTGTTGGGCCCAACTTGGGATGAGGTTGAGTAAGAAGGTTGAAAACCATATTATATTGGTCGTTGTAATAGCATTTGTAAAATACGGAGGGGAAAAGGAGTCATGTGCTTTTCTTTCATGGTGTTAATGTGTGCCTGAACCTATAGCCACTAAAATGTAAGGCTGCCCACCTGACTTATTTAAATATCACGGGAGAAAAGAAAGTAATCATGTGTTCAAACATACCAGTGTGCTGCCCTGAAAAGCATTCATGGCATATGGCAAATAGACCCTTGTAGGCTGGCCCGGCGTTTGCAGGTGTTGCTGCACGGTCAGAGAGAAGGGGTAATGAGGATACGGCCATTGTTGCTCTACGAAATGCAGGGAGAGGGATGTATGATAACGATGCTCTACAAAGTATGGATTAAATAATGAGGCCGATTCCATTGGTAGAGAATGCATATTTTAAGATCCTCACTGTGCTAGGATGCAGCCTTGGGGGAGTTTATTTTTTACCTTCCTGCCACGAATCCACTGGGGAGGTACAAAATTCTCCCCAAAGATGGTTGCCTGGGTTGAAAGCCTCCAGGCACCTTCTGAGAACAAATAGTAATGCTTTTTTTTTTTTTTTTTTTTCTTTTGGCTGCTTGGGAGAGAGACTTTCAGCATTCTTTCAGAATACCCAGATAGGTCCCCTCAACACACACTCAGCTTTCACATCTGGTTCATTTCATCCTCCTGAAAGAACGGTGCTTTCCCACCCTTACTCTGTCTCAAAGAGCTCCTCTGGCTCGACCACAGCAGCCCTGCCACGAAGAGAAAAGATGAAAGGCTAGCGCATGTGCCACATTGAGATTTCAAGAAGTGTCCTACCCCAGCTGAAGATGGAGAAAGAATCGGGGGAGGGGTGGCCAGCAGCCCAGCGCGCCCTATGATGACCAGCACGCCCGTCACTAGGGCTTTTATCTCGCTGTCCACATTTCCGCCAAATGACTGGCCTTCCTGTAGGGGCCCCAGCAGGTGTGGTGACTCACCTCATCCCGAGTGGTGACGGTCTGAGTCGCCCTATACCCTCGAGAACTCCCCTTTCTAGGAACCTGCTGTGTCTTTATCCGATACCCCCTGTGGCTTCATCTTTATGTACATGCCATAGTTGAGAATATGAGACTGCTCAAGTCTCTGCGGATTCCACGATACACTTCAGCTAGGGATGTCACATTGTCTCTCCCTCTCTCCATCTCTCGCTCTAGCTCTCTTTCTGTCTCTATCTATGTCTCCCCTTCTCCTGTCTACCCTCATCCCACCCCAGCAATTTTCTGTCTAGGGTACTGCACTGAAAGGATAGCTCTTCTGTAAAATGCCATGCTTGGCAGCTTTAAAAAAATAAAATAAAATTCCACATTTCATGGAGGGAGGGAAGAGTCGCTCTCTTCTAAGGAAATTGACTGGACAGGTGAGTGCATGTATGTGTTAGAGTCGCTGCTCAGAACACAATGAGAGGATAGCAATTATTAAAAGATGAATGAATGAGTCAGTTGAAAGCCTAGCTGAGGTTTCGTGTCAACACCTTCAGGAGGGAATCCCTTATCTCTGGGGTGAAAATCCCTTTCTTGATATTATGCTAGCAATTACCATCACCTAATTGCTGGCAAAGGCAGAAAAAGTAAAAAAAAAATAGCATTGCCATTGACAAAACAGGAAGTAAAATTGTCTTTTCCCTTGTTTCACATTTTTGTGATTAAAGCCAGAATTGAATAGGAAGTCCAGTAATAATTCTGAGGTTGATAACCCGTCTTTTAAAAGGCCCTGTCTTTAAAACAAAACTAACAGGCAAGAAAACACCTAAATAATAAAAAATCACCAAAGAACAGCAACAAAACAAGAAAACCTAAAGGTTTTTACTTCCTGTTCTTATCCCTCCCCCTGTTACTGTGACATCCCTGCATTGCTCAGTTGCCTGTGTGTCGGAATAACTTGTGGACATTGGAAACTATTTGACAATGTATTATGTGGAATGTAATAAAATGATGATATTTTTATACAAACATCTGGGCTTTTTTTTCCCCCCCCTTTGCCTGTGAGAACGCAGTTGAAATGTAGGCCTTGAACAAATGGATATTTCCAAAGTTTACACGTCGCCTCTGAGCCACAGGGCATGTCTGTGGGAGGTAGGTGGGTTCCCTCTTCAAGGCGAATGCCAGCTTTTCCTTCTTTTTATTTTTATTACTGCTTGTTAGGATTTTTATCCAATTTGTGCAGCTGAGCCAACTTTTATGATTGGTGTGGGATTTTGCAAAAGTTGCTAAGTGCAAAATTGCTAAATGAGATTCCACAAAATTTCTCTTGATGGCAAATCCCCAGAGATTGAATTCTACTTTCAAAGGGCCCCAAGGGGGAGCGGGACAAGCTAAGCTGAATCATGCGCTCAGTCTGCCAAGACAGAGCACTTCCTTTGGAGAAGCAGCAGCGCCACCTTACCTGTCACCTGTCAAGGTAGTACTTCGAAGGGGATGTGGCTCTCCAGCCTAGAGCGCTTCCCCAGGCCTAACAGGAATGTGTGGCATGTTCAGGGCTCAGAGACGTTCTAGACTTCATTTTCAGCAGGTAGTGAAGATAATTGTTTGATTACTGTGGACTTGGAACATTTTATAAAAGGAACATCCAGAAAAACACCAAGGAAAGGCACTTGGGGAAACTTACTCCAACAGCCAGATCTTTCTTGCCAAGGATTTTTCTTTCATCCTCTTCTTCGGGTAGTTAGTGATCTAGTTATATAAAATATTTCTACCAGAGGGAGCAAAAAAATCTAGGAAAGACAACCTCCCAGCAGTTCAAGTTTTCTAGGTAGTGGTCAAGAAGAGGTGATGGAAAGATTTTCTCCTACCCCTATTCGTGGGCTCCATCGGGAGCCATCCGTCAAATCAGGAGCCTCCCTCAGGATCCTGAGAACCGTCCTTACAGGTCCTGAGAAAAGGCACATGCTCAGAAGACACTATTTCTGCCAGCATCCTTCTTGCTTCCAATCCAACCCTCTATCAGGAAGGAGTGCTTTTTACAGCTGTACACCCTGGCCAGGTGATGCTAAAAGGTGACAGGTTCTGGCATTCAGATCTTTCAGGAAGCTCTGTTAGTACAGACAGTTCAGTTCAGTGTGATGTCACTATCCTTGCCCCGGAGAATAGAGTCCATGTCCATGATTAGAGCGCTGTTGTTTCCCCAGTAGCAAGCTCAGTTATGCATTTTGTCCAAATAACACTTGGCTTTCCTTAAGGCCATTTGTTCCCGTTAGCAAAGAATGAAATGAAAACATCTCCAAAGTGTTTATTTTGAACAAGGAGAGAGGCTCAGTCAACATTTTCTTGAGCTGACCTCAAAAAAAGTGTAAGTGGTGGCTGATTTAATTCTATCTGGCATTTAAAACGCTAAAAGGTGAAAGGCTTCTGGCGTTCATTTAAAATTCCAGATAGAATTAAATCAGCCACCATTTATGCTTTTTTAGCATTATTGTTTGGGAGCCACCTTTTGTCTAGTCCCAAGACTTGTTTTAGGAGTACTTTCTCCCCTCACAGGGGCAAAGACTGTTATAACTTCAATCTCAGATGTCAAACACAGCACTGTTACCAGCAAACATTCCTCGGTGTGGTAGTCAGACTTAGCACAAGCATAAACGTTGCAAGAGGTCTGTTTCCATGGATCATAAATACTAGAGGTCAAAGCCCAAGATGGTCTGTTTCTGCTCCTACCTGGTCCTTTCACATGATTTAAATGTGCATTCTTGCTTCGACCACTGCCCTCCTACCCAAATAACCAAAGCCCAGCCATGCTGATGTGGCACGATGTGCCTTTTCCTGAGCCCTCTTCATTGAGCGGACGCTGTGGCCTTTCTGTAATCTGTGATGAAAAGCACTTTGTTCTGGAGTTTTGATTTGCTGGCTTATAGGCTCCACATCAGAGCAAAACTGCAGATCTGTAGGTGCGGGCTTGTTTTTCCTCTTTATTATGCAGATCGCTGGTACTCTCCCAGCTGTAATTTGCCTTTCATCCACTTCAGTGACAGCCCAAAGAAAACACAAAACAAATCCAACTAGAGAGAAAGGAGGGGCGAGGGTAACACCAGCTGATGATCTTACAATCAGCAGGGAAAAGAATCACCTTATATAAATACATTGGAAGCTAGGAATAGTGTGGGAGTTAATTAAGCCCAACATGGATCAGGCACACCAGAGCAGATGCAGAGGTCAGATGCATTCAGAACGTATCGTATACAGGCGGCCACATACAATCAGAAACGTGCACCCTTCACAGACATCAGGCCCTGGGCCTCAGCCAAAGCACTTTGCACCAACTGCTTGGAGGTCTCCTGTTTGACCCTAAACCTTAGGACTGGGGAGAGAGAAGATTTGGGAAATTGTCAAAGAGCAGAAAACCCCACTTAGCATGGTGTAGAATGATGGAGAATCTGGGGGCTTCAGAGCAACCAGCAGAAGCCGTCTGTGCCACAAGCCCAGTGGGTAGGAGACCCCAAACACCTCTGTCTCCTGGGTAAGGTGATCACTCCTGGGCTTTTCTATGCTCTACTTCTGAGTGTCCCAAAAGACTAAAGTCCATGTACATTGAACCAAGAAATAGAAAAGGCCATTAGAAGAGCCACCCACAGAGGTGCTGGGGACAGGGCTGGTGCTGGTTGGGAAATAACCTTTTCTTGGGGGCTCTTGCCAGAGTGGTTATTGATACTAATGGAAGTTGTTGGGAGGGAACTTATTAGGATTATAATTAACTGGGTTATATTCTTTTTTGTTAACTTAAAAGTTATACATAACTACATCTCCATAAGTGCAATATAATATAGGAAAAACAGAAAGTCCATTTCATTGTTGAAGAATTCCACATTTCCTTCCTTGAGGTAACCACGAGAGGTCGTTTGAGGAATCTGTTACCAGGTCTGTTTCAGACTTTTACAAACATATATGTTCATGTCAAATTATGTCTCCTGGTCCAGCTGGAGTTTTGCGTTGTTTTTGTGTAAATGGTATTACAGTGTTTACTCACTCTTTTGAACAACTTGCTACCTTTCATTTGACAACATCTCCAGGATAATTAAGTATATACCAACAGATCTACCCCATCCTTTTCAGCTGTGGGGTAGCATTCCTTATCATGCTGATATGTGATAATTTATTAACTACTCCCCTACCAGGGGGCATTCAAGTCGTGTCTTTTTTTTTTTTTTTTTTTAACCATTATAAACAATACTACAGTGAACATCCTCTTTGAATACATGTTTTCCTAGGTTAGAATTTTCAGGTCAAATGTGTGTGTGTCTGTTTTCATTTTAGTAAATGCTGTAAACAACTGAGGTTGGCTGATTTAAATGAAAATGTCCCCACTTGGGAGGGCAGTGCAAATTACTGGGCATTCCGGAGGTAGATCTCCTGCCATGTTTACCCGAAACATGTGATGTTTCGCTCTCTTCCCTACCAAGGGCGTGGTGCTTGCAAGAGTTAGACTTGGGGCACTTTTAGTTGAGGAGTTTAAGCTCGGGGAGCATTTCTCCAGGCTGTTTAATAAACTGCCATCTTGTGGAGAATACGGTCTGGCTCCAAGTGGCATCTCCCCAGAGCTGCGGCAGCTGAGGCCCAGGAGTTAATTCCATCCCTGGGTGCAGCAGGCAGAGTCCTGCTCTCCATGAGTAATGAGTTCCACTTGGTTTCTTCAAAGAGTGACTGTGCTGTGCCTCACTGTTATTTATTTATGTTTTCTGCTAAAAAATTTATGTAAAGAAAAAATCCTTTAAGGTCAGTACACGGTACTGTGCTGCAGACTAAACTATTCCGGCAACCACAGATAGACCCACATGCTAAGGAAAGCCTCAAATTTGGGATGGCCGTGGGCCCCAGGAGCCCACTCTGACCCTGGGCAGGGCAGACTTTCTGGGTGGAAAGGAGGCATCAGCTTCCTTCTGGGGAAGTTCAGGGATACTGTAACCAAAGGGATGGCACCAGGCACTGAGTGCCATCCTAATGGAGGTTTCTAAGTGTAGGCAAAGCCATTAGCCCCACAGGGCTCTGGGAAAGAATAGAGGTGGAGGAGGAGCCCAGAGAGCTGTTAGTTCCAGCACCGTATCTAACAAGAGCACTGGCCTGATTTCCATTATGTGCTGAAGTGCAAGGGCCATAACAATGTGACGCGGACTCGGAGCATTACAGGATAGTTTCTCCAGCCGTACATGTGCTGCGTGGGCCTTCTCTGACCTGCCAGCAATCCAGGGCTGCTGCTGCCTCGTGGGCACACAGTGTGAATGTGTCACTCAGGAAGGAAAGCAGCATGATGTGAGGTCTGGGTGAACTGGAAATGTCACACACAAGGCCTTTTATCTTCTTAGTATAATTGTGCAAAATTGAACTCTTTCTATATCATTAACTAACAGTCTCAAAGCAAAGGCTGTGGTCCCAACCTGGCATGACGGCGTACCAGGCCGTGGCTTCCCCCCCAGCACTAGGGTCTCTGCAACTTGTTAGACAGCAGCCAAGGCTGGTACGATGAGGGGTGGAGAGAGCCTTGAGTGGGAGGCGGCCTGGACTAGGCTCCTATTCTCAGCAGGCCTGCTGGTTACTGAGGCTTTATTTTAGAATAAACAATCTTTTAGTCCATTTGTGTTTTCTTCCAGCCACCAACAGCCTGGGAGAAGGGGCAAGGATTTCAGGGGCTGGTGGGGTCTCTCCAGCGCCTCTCTAGTGCAGTTCCTAGAGAAGCTGGCATTGAGAGTGACATGGTAGCATTAGGACCGGGACAGGGCCAACATGTTTGTGTCAGAGGAGCCCCTGAAGTGGCTTCTTTGCCTCTGCCAACTGTAGAGCAAGAGTGTGAGCCCACGGTTCATGGAAAGCCCTAGGCCCACAAGCCCATCACCACTTTCTGTCTCTCCAACTCCTGATAGGGCCACTATCCCCACCTCATTCCCCGAGGAGGACCTGGTGGCCACTCATCTGCCTTTGTGCCAGGTACACTTTGTCTCCCCTTTCTGCTCCTTTCTTCTCTCTTGGTGGCCCCTTTGGCATCCTTACTCTTCCTCCCTCCTCCCTCCACCAAAGCCTTCTTCCAGAAAAGCATGGGCCAGGCTCCTTCACACGAATGCTTAATCAGTTACTTCCTCCAATAGTGCATTCTTATAGGGCACTAAACCTAAACGCAGAGAGGGATTATTCTCTTATGATCACAGTCCTCAGCCACCAGCAAACTACAGGAGGGAAATCATATCTTGAATGGGCAGAAAGGGGTACATTTTTGGCAGTTGTAAAATCATATCATAGAGTCATTCATTCTTGTATTCAGAAGGAGAGCTCAGCTTTTCCAGGATAGCAAATTCTCTTGGTGATGTACAGGTGTGCACTTTTTTTCAAAGGCCTACAAAGTAAGAGGGCAATCTTTAGAAGACATCATTCTTCACATTGGAAGGGCATGAAGTTTTGATTCTTCAACCATGTCCTCTTCCTTGACCACTGGTTTCACCCGACCACTGCATGTTTCTGGTGTGCACATCTCTGGAATACTGGGATTAGAGGAGAGAAGAAGTGTCAAAGTCCACTGGGAAAAACTCCCTGAAGAATAAAGACATAAGGCTTCTTTTTCTAACATCTCAGGAAAAAATAAGAATGCAGAAGAAGGGAAAAACACTTTCTCCTTGAAATGTTCTGTTTCTCCCACTTTCATACCCTGAAAAGGAAGCCAGCAAGGAAAATGTAAATGGCCAGTTCCTTACTGACATATCTACTGACAATGATGGAGAAAAGCTCTGATTTTTCAAAGACTTGGGGTAAAAAAGAGATTCCAGAATGGTCCCCCATCATCGTTGCTGGAGTTTTCCGGCCTACGCAATTGTGAAGTCTATCTTCATAGCTAACCGTTTCTCTGGCTGCATTATTCTTGTTTTTCACACCATTTGGGGGGCTCAGTGGAGACGTTCTGGCCTCAGCTGCCTCCACCCTTGAAAGTAGTATTAGGTCATTTCACAGCCTTCTTGTTTGCGGTCAGTATTTTCAATTCCTTTTAGGGTTTCCTCCTAGTTATCCAACTTTAAAAATAATAGAAAATAATGGCTAAATTCAAAATCAAACTCTCCCGAGAATCTCATACTAACCTCCTCCCCTTTTTTTCTCACTCGAAACCATTTGAAGAACTCCAAAAAATAATTTTTCCATGACCTGGTATAGGTTTGGCTACAGGCACTAGATAAAAACCCATGATAAAAGACCTTCTCAGGGTGGTTCTAAACTCAAGCCAACCCACCAAGGGATGAATGGCTCACAAGTAGCTCGACTTTCTAACAGGAGATTTGGTAAAGTTTAGATCAACATCTGAACTTTTGGCTCCTACTGCAACTGGGGGTGAATAAACTGAATTGGGGAAATTAAGTGCATGGGGTGGGGGGGTACCTTCAGCCAATACTCAATGTTAAACTGAATTAAACATGTTGAAGTGCCAAGAACTATCTATTTAGTCTTTTATTATTTCTCATCTATCGAGGTTTCAGTGTTGTGTTTCCTGCTGGGATTAAAATAGAATGGCTGAGAGAATTTTCTAGAGGCTAGTTCCATCCACACAGCCCTGTGATTTAGCTGGCTCAGGGGGTTCAGGAACTTGGAATCAAATTCAGCAAAGGTTTTAAGTGGCCAAGAGCTTATCCTAAATAAATCACAGACCCCAAACAAGGTGATGAAAATCTGAGGCTTACTCTTAGTTATACTGCTGATTTATTCAATGACTTACTGCATTTTTCTTTCCTACATTCTCGATTTCTTCATCTTTAACATAGAAATAATGACACTTGGTATCTGCAAATACAATTTCAGTGGTTTCCTGTGAGCAAGAATCTGTTTGATCCTGGCTTATAGGGCTGGTTGAAGTTTGGTGGCTTTAGGAGATTTGCTACGACTAGCTATCCATAAGATTTCATCAGCCCAGACTCAGTTAAGGTGGAGACTTAAAACCATGGGCACAATTTACCCACTTTTGTCAGTTCCTGAACTGCCAATTAGTAGAATGGAGCCCTAAACTAAATGGGCAAGTACTGAAATCACAGAACCTTGTGGCTTCCCTTTGTTCGTTCCTTTCATGGTCTTATCTTTCCACACACACCTTAAAACAACTGACTTCAGGGCTTGGTGACTTATAGGCCAGGACAGACCTGGGGTGAAGTGTGGGGGTCATGAGCAGTGTGGAGTGATGGAGCCCTTTTGTTTAGATGTTGCCTTGTCGATCTCAACATCAGCCCTCTTCAGAGATCCCTCATCAGAAAGGCCCTCATGCCTTTCTTATTTTCTTCCCATAAAGTCCATGAAATTCTAGAGCAAGGGAGAACATCGGTGGTTATTTTCCAGAGGAGCAAGCAGAGACTCAGGGAGCCCAATGACTGTCACAGCCCAGCTTTCACACCCGGGTAGAACCGTATGGGAAGTGGGCACCCTCCTCCCAGCCTGGTGTCCCGCCATAGCCGGGACTGCTTTCCTGCAATGGAGATTAATGCTGACACTGAACCAATCTTGGAGTGTCTCTGCTACACATTCTGGATGGCAAACCTGTCATCAGCATCAGGCAGGCCTCTTACTCTACTGCTCAGGGCTGACATGGAACGAGCTCTTCAAAGAAGCCAGTGTAGGCCAGGGTCCTGAAATGATCTGTGTACAAGTGTCCCAGGGGTGGACTGTCTTAAATCGTTTATCTAAAATTAGCCCGTGATTCGGGGCAGACTCCTCACACTCCAGGCAATCTTGTGAAGCTCCAATGCAACAAGTAAGCAGAACACACTCACAGGGGACCACAGAAGTGGTGAAGGTGAAGGTAGGGAGTTTCTGTAAGAGAATGCAAAAAAGCAAACTAATGAAGGAATTCTAACCCCAAAGAATCTCAATTTAGAAGAAGGAAGAAAATGAGGGAGGAGGAAAGATAAATAAAGAGAGTGTGTGTATGTGAGAGAGAGAGAAAGAGAGAGAGAGAGAGAGACAACATTCCTATTTGAAGCCGCACTGGGAGTTTCCAGGCTGCAGGTGGAAGTGTCACGAGGGTGTTTCCAGGAAGAGCATGTGTGGTCTCACACCACCAGGCACTGTTCCAGAGGGAGAAATGCATTTCAACTAGAAAGGTTCAATTTGAAAGTAGATGCTGCTGTTTGCCACTTGTGCCATAGAGTTGCAACTTACTGACAAGGTAACTAGAGAATGTTTGATTCTTCTTCTAGGGTGGAAGGAGTTCTGGGGCAGAAGGACTTTCTGGGCTAGCCGGGTTGATGTTTTAATAGCTAGCCACATGCTCTATCACTCTGAAAAGTCAAGGCAACAGGAGATCCGTGAGACCTTGACTCACACTTTCCCATGCGCCTACTCTGTCTCAGTGATGGAAAGAGAATGGACACAGGCGGGCAGAAGGGGGCTTTTCAGCCGGAGACTGATCTCAGTATGAAAATGGTGTCTCTGTGGTCTACTCTGCCCACTTGATTGCTTGAACTCTGTTAAACCCTCTGGTTACTCGTGAGTTCACTTCTTCCTCTCTCTATGCTGGTCCACAGCAGCTCATGAGGGGCACAGGCACAGATCTGACCCTCATGTACAGGGTGGAAGATCTGTGGCCAAGCAAAGCAATCTCCTTAAATTCCTTCTTGGGTCTGAGACAAAGGAATGCAAGCCCAAAGCCAAGAGATTCATAGATGGGTAAAAAGGTTCTGATGCCATCTCTGAAAGAATTCCCTTCAATCAAACAGAGCAAGGAGATGAAACTCCCAACCCCCACCTTGCAGCAGCCTCAATTCCAAAGTCTCCTCTCTAGTCCCACGTGTGCCTTCCTGGCATGGCCCAGGCTCACCATCTCAGGCTCTGCTCTGGGCTCCACAGCACTTGGAGTCATCTCCACAGGGACCCACATTCTTTTGTGCTAATTTGGCACAAGTGTGTCTTCAGCGTGGACCTGCCACACTGAAGGTCCTTCCTTGCTGGTCCCCTATACCTTTATTTTCCAAAGTCCCCAGTATGCTTCCTGGATGTCCTAGAAAGCCCTCTTAATAAGCTATGGTTGCTTCACTGGTTAATTGGAGACTGAAGACTGCTCTTTCCCTCTCTGGGTAATTCCTACCATGGAAACATGAAACCCCAAGTTTCAGATCACCACATCTTCACGTTCCTAAGAAGCCCCCTAAGAATTCCCACCAAAGTGAAGAGGCAGTAATATGAATAAATTATCCAGCCAACTAGAGTCCAAGACAGAGCAGGCACTTGTTTTCCAATAGAACAGGGCAGTAGTGATAACAGTGGTAGTTACGGTGGTAGTTACAGTGCCTGTCCTCACCCAGAAAACAGGACTGGACTCCTGGGGCCTCTTTGGTCCTAATACAATATTCAAGAGTCAATATTCAAGCTTTGGAGTCAGACTGGCCTGAGATTTGAATCCACACAGGGGCCTAGAAGGAAACAGGGTCACGGGGGCACAAAGGTTGAAGGTGGAAGTCCTGTGGGTGGTAAAATCCCTTTGTGATCTGTGTCACAGGTGGGGCCCATTCCTCTCTTCCTGGCACTTCTCACATTCACAAACATACCCTCCCACTGAAACAGAGTGCAGGGTCCACTCCAAGTTTTCCCTCATAAAAAATATAAAAATATAAAATATATATAAACACACACACACACACACACACACACACACACACACACACACACCTGTAGCCCCAGCTTGGGAAGCTGAGGCTGGAGGATCACTTGAGTTCTAGAGTTCAAAGCCATCCCAAGCAACATAGCAAGACCTTGTCTCTTAAAAAAATTAAAAACAAAATTATTAAGTCTCTTATCCCTGTCTCCTGCTATTTCCTGATCCCTTTTCTCACCTTCCCAGTGGGGCCCATGACCCATGGCTGCCATTTCCCTTTCCAGGGAGCTGCTGGAGCTCCTAACCCATCATTTGCCTCCCTACCCCCACAAAAGGTCAGTTTCTTTCACCCTGGGCTATTGGGGCCCAGTGGGAGAACCACATCCTTTCTGGCCAGCATCCTAAGGAAAAAGGCTGAGGTTTCCCTCCCAGGCCTGACAAAAAGGGAAATAGCCAATGAAGGGCAAAGATGGGGTTTGAGAGAGAAAGCCCTTAATCCAACACAGATATCAAGAATATTAGCAAAAGGACTAGAGAAAATTGCTATCAAAGTAAATGGCTTTTTGTACAAATGTTCCCTTTCTTGTGTTTTCCCTAGTGTGCCATTCTTTCTTTAAGACTTGAACAGATGCGCTTTTGAAAAATGTGATTAACGTATCCTTTTTTCAACCCCTTCCCACTCACCCTAACTCCTGGGAGGGGTGATTACCAAAAAGCCAAGTCAAGCCACTAAAAAGTATTCTTCTTCACCTTAAGTAGCCTTTGATTCTCCAGGTGCAGAAATCTCAGCTGCATCTGGGCAATTGATTTCATTGAACTTTAGAAATGGACCAATTCTTGGGAAATCATCTCATCCAGTTCTCAGCCTCCAGAGACAGAGGCTGGGATCTCCTGGGGTAAAATGTTCTCCCAGGCATTTCTATCCTTTCATCCTTCTTTCTTCAGGATCAATGCCACACCCACCCCTTCCCAGACCAAGATCTATGGTATCCTAAGATTTCTTCCCCGAGGGTGTAAGATGAAGCAGGATGACATTCTAGCCTCCAAAAATCCCATCACATCCTTGGCACAGACCAGATTCCTAAAAAAAAAGCGAGCACAGAATTTGGCCCATGAGTCCCTGGCTGATTTATATATCCTCATCCAATGTTCTGCATCTTTTATCCGTGAAGGTATTAAGACATATGAACATCCCATCAAAACTATTTGTTAGAAATGTGACAGTCATCTTCCATGTTCTTTTTCTTTTTTTCCAAAGGGTTATAAAAAGCTCTGGGTTGACTTTCCCAAGCTTGATTTTATCCCTATGATAAACACCACCTGCCTCTCACTGATTCTCGTTCACATCTTCATTCCAAGGAAACAGCCTGCTCTGTAGGGCTGGGGAATAATGCAGGGGTGGGCACTGAGGTTGGGAAGCTGGCGTGGCCTGCAGGTGCCAGTCGTTGTGTTAGAAACATGCCAGGAACAGCCTGGATTTGTAAGGGACTGGTGCCACATGGCATCGATCCTTTCAAGTGGGGTCTTGGCAAGTTGTTTCGTGCATCCTTTACTAGCGACGGAGGGGATGAAGGTGTGCTGTAGTACTTAGGCCAGAAATGAGGAAGACTTCTAACATGATTAAAACCCCGGCCTCCAGGAAAAGGCTGAATTTCAAGTGTGAGTGATGGATCAATCCCCAGTTCAGATCATGGTCAAGTAGATCTTCCTGAGATGTAGTGCTGATGAGAGGGAGACACTCAAGATAGTCTGACGTTCTTTTTTTCTTTTTTCTTTTGTCTGATTCTTTAGCTGTGTGAGAGTTTTTATTTTCTTTTAAGCCTTGATATTAGGAGTGCTGACCTCAAGATTGTTCACTGGACTTTGGGCTGAATGTAAGTCCAAAAGGGTCAGTCACATTTACTAAAGCTATCTTGAGCTGACAGACGGGAAAGTCATCATTAGCTCGTGAGACGGGAAAAAATAAGACCCTGCTCTTTGCCATGTAGTTGATTCTTTCTTTGAATGTTTTACCATTTTAGATAGGTTTTCAATGGCTCTTATTTCTATAAGCTGGACAGCATAGTGGATAGAGAAACCACGGGCGAGAGGGCTGGCTATGAAGATGAACTTGATGGTGAGAGTCTCTGTGATTTAGCAGATAATAATGAAATTCAAGTTTGATTATAAAGTAGTCATCAAAAAAATTACGATAAAAAAAGAAAAAGCTATGGTGGTGCCTTTGTGCTCAAAGGAGTAGGGTGCCGGCCCCACATACCAGAGGTGGTGGGTTCAAACCCAGCCCCGGTCAAAAACTGCAAAAAAAGGAAAAAGCTAGATAGTGGTAAGCCTGGAGAAAATTCAGAGTAAATTAACTCAGCTCTATTCAGTCCTAGCTAGTCAGAGGGGATGCCCACATTTGATCTGTCCTAACCAGGAAGAAAGCCAATAGGGGAGGAAGGAGGAGAGATATTAGCACAAACGTGTGAAGGTGGATTGGCATAATGAGATTCTTTCCAGTTCTGCTCTTACATTAAAACACACAATGATGAAACAGGACTTCCTTAAATTACCATGCCTTTATTTCAAATCCAGAGGAGAAAGATTCCAGTGCTTAGTGTCCACTTAGATGCATGCTCATGGGGAGATACTGCATGCAACACTAAATGGATGGCCCAGGAACGGCACCTGATACTGGCCGTAAGATGCCATTGAAGGTGCCTTAGATAAAACCCAGGCCTATCTTGGTAATGAATGACAAGTCATTAAAAAGACACAAGTGAAAGGTTTACTAGGCACTGAAGACCCGGCCTTCCTTATTATTTCTGTTTTTCTTCTTGTTGTTGGAAGAAAAGACTGATCATTTGATGGAGAAATGTACACACTGAATGATTTAGAAGTGGATGATCCAGCTGCCTGCAGTAACGGGGCGTCATTCTCAGAAAACTCGCATCTCTGCCTTTTAGCCATAGTCACAGAACTGGTGAAAACTTGGTTTGTTTTCCTTTTTATTGTAGTGGACATCCCAGAAATCCACGGGAGAGAGGGCTATGAAGATGAAATTGATGGTGAGTGTCTCTGTGATCTACCAGATAAAAATGAAATTCAAGTTTGGTTATAATGTGGTTGTCAAAATAATGCCCAAGATATTGGAGGGCCAAAATTTAGAACTATCAGCCAGAAATAAATAAAAAAATGAAGAAACTACCATTGTTCCATCAAGGTCTAATTTAGAGATGTAGAAAGTTTGTTTAGTTCCCTCTGCCTAATCTGTAACAGGTGCCCTCTTTCAGGCAACTCTTTACACAGACAGGCCTTTAGAAGCAAAAGGACTGCTCCTCTGTACGTGTCACTGCTTAAACACGTTGACCTTCTCCCCAAAATGGCCTGAGTGGACGAGCATAAATGTGAATGCTCCACCAGGTCTGTGGTGGTTTCTTGTTCCCTGGCTCGAGACAAACCTTCCCGTTATTATCCAAGACTCCAGGTTGAGGCACGTTGCATGATTTGGGTTTCCTTTTGACAATACCCATGGCATATTTTCATATTTATTCCAAGCATTATTTTTCCACTTCTAACACATTCACTGTGAGACACTGAAATGAGCGTCCTGACTAGGGGGCCGCTGAGCAGATGTGGAGCTGGAATTTCTTGCCTGGGCTTCTCAGAATGCCAGCGCTGATCTCCAAGAGACTCAGCAGCAAGATTCTCCTCAAAGAACAACTTTCAACCAAGATTGATATGTTTAAGAAGAGAAGTTTATAGAGCAGCTGCTTTTAACCTGACCTTAACCAAAAACTTCGTGTGTAGTTATAGAAACTGGAGTGACTAACCCAAACAGCACCTTGCTGACTGACTGCAGGCCCTCCCTGCAGAACCCCGTCCAACACTCCTTTTATGAGCAAAAGCACACAGCCAACCTCCACGGAGAGGCTGTGCTATGTCAAGCAGCAGAAGCCCTGTGATGAGGGAGGGGAGAGCAAGGGATCTGAGGCAGAAGGCCTGGCCCTACGCCCAGCTCCGCTGCCTGCTAGCTCTGTGACCTGGAGTCACCTCATTTCTTCGAGCCTCAGTTTTCTCACTATTAAAGTACATATATTATCATCCTGCCTTCTTCACAGGATTATTGGGACATGCTGGAAAACCAGCCCCGGATGTGGCTATGCCTTGGCCTCGCTGTGGGAGCACACACAGATCAGCCTGCAAAGGCTGCCATCACCGAGTGCCACTCACTACATAGCTCAGACACAGAAAGGGATTTTCTCACAGTCCTGGAGGCTGGACCTCCAAGATCACAGTGCACACTGTGTCAGCTCCTCCAAGGGCTGTGAGGAGATGTTTGTTCTAGGCCCCTGTCCTTGCTTGTGGCTGGTCACTGGCATGTTCACAAGGTGTCCCCCACTGTGTCCCTGCGTGTGAATTTCCCCCTTCTATAAGGAAATCACTTATTTTTAACAGTGTCCATCATAATGATCTTATTTTAACTTGATTGCCCCTGGAAAGATCCTATCTCCAACTAAGGTCACATTCTGAGGTACTGAGGGTCAGGACTGCAACATGGATCTTAGGGGTGGGGGAACACGATTCAATCCCTAAAAGAAATGCATGCCAAGTTCTGGGGCCTGGAGACAAATCTTCTTCTTCCCTGGCCAGGAATACCAAGTTGAGAAACTGGTCATATGAAAATTGTCCCCAGCTGTCCTTTGACTGACTTGAGGCAGTTGGAAGTAAGGGATGAGGAGGCTGCCTGGAACACAAGGCCATGCCAGGGGCTCCACAGGCACTCTGAAGGTTCTAATCTAATATGAGCTTTCCAAACATGAGTCAAATCATTTAAGTATTAAATGCTTAGACGGCACTTTCTATATGCCAGACACTAAGCATTTTACAGATGGTCATTCACTTAACCCTACTAATAACCCAGTTGAGGTAGATTTCTTTAACATCCCCATTATACAGGTGAGAGAACAGAGGCAGAGAGGGGCTAAAACACTTGCCCAAAGTTACATAGCTAGGATGTGATGGAGCTGGGCTTCCAACCCAACCAGTCTAGTTCCAGACTTTCTGCTCTGACTTCTGTGCTCTGAGGGGCCTCTAGGCTGAGGAGGCACAGTTATCTCACCCTGATGCCAGCAGGGCCCAAAATGTCTCATGTGCTTTTTCTGTCATAGATGAGTATGAGGTGGACTGGAGCAATTCTTCTTCCCCAACCTCAGGGTCTGGTGCCCCGTCGGCTGACAAAGAAAAGAGCTGGCTTTACACTCTGGATCCCATCCTCATCACCATCATCGCCATGAGCTCGCTGGGCGTCCTCCTGGGGGCCACCTGCGCGGGCCTCCTGCTCTACTGCACCTGCTCCTACTCGGGCCTGAGCTCCCGCAGCTGCACCACACTGGAGAACTACAACTTCGAGCTCTACGACGGCCTCAAGCACAAGGTCAAGATGAACCATCAGAAGTGCTGCTCCGAGGCGTGACAGATTGCACCTGAATCCCAGCTGACATTTCATTCCAGCAAGAGAGGCTGGTGAAGATTACATTTTACCCCCTTTGGAAACTGAATGCCATAATCTCGATCAAACTGATCCAGAATACAGGAGGTAGGGACAGGACAGAAATGCAAGTCAAGGGAGGGAGGGATCTGCAGCCACAATGGGGTGATCACCCCCCTAGAACTGCGGTGGCTGAGTCATTGCAGGAACGGGGCCATGCTCTCTGCTGGGAAAAAGACAGTAGCTCATCTCTTTGGAGTCACAGTTCTGTTTTGTGAGTTTATTATTATTATTATATTTTATTTCTTTGGTCTGTGAGCAACTCAAAGAGGCAGAAGAGGAGAATGACTTTTGCAACCTAGAAGCGGAGCAGGGATCATTATTCTCCGCTTTCTCTTTTAATGAACACTTGAAAAGCAAAGCATCTCTTCAGCCTTTCCATCTTTAGAAATTAAACTAAAAAATATTAAAAAGCCGTCCAGCTTATCCCATCCTCCGATTGTCTGATGACTTAAGGGATATACTGTGGTGTAGGCTCTGCCAGCCAACCCTACGAGCTGCCATGTCCAGTCCTAGCATTTAAGTAGGATGTTGTTGCCTTTAACTTTTTTTATCCAGGGGAATATTGCCATTTTAGGGTCAACATGAACAGTTCTTTCTTATATGTGATTGAAAACAAACCAGAACGCAAACTTCACACATGAAAATCCGTAGAAGCACCTCCACGTTAGAAGCGGACGAGCCTTCAAGTGCTTTGTGAGTGAATAGGAGCCATTCTTTAAATCTAGACCCAGAGTCTGTGGTGGGGAGGCTTCCTCCGTGGGGCCTCTGCTGGTGGTCTTGCCTTTTCTTTTTCCTCCTCCTTGTTCTAAAACGTACACATATACACAAATGTGTGGGTACGCACATGCGTGCGTGCGCGCGCACACACACACACTTTGCAAGTCTCAAAGCCCCAAGAAACAGCATTGTTCAGTATTGTCAGAGGTACCAGTATAGGCAATTGGTATGTTTTCTCCATTGGTGAGATGGGGTAACTGGTGACTACTGGGTGGGAAGGAGAAGCCCAGCCTCTGTGATCGTGGATGGCAAAGGCTAAGCAGTATAGACTGGGACATTCTGATGAGTTGGTCTCTCTGACAAGCTCATAGATACAGCCTTTCTCCTTTGAGTTACAGCTACCACTTAAGCCTTTCAGAAGACTCAGAGCTAGGATCTACAAGAACTGATTCTATCCAGAGTCTGCAGGTACTATGGACTGTTTTCATTCACACACATGCATGCGTGTGCACACACACCCCAATTTATGTGCTTTTATTAAGTGCCTTGAAAAAATGAAGAAAAATGTATTTTCCCTCTAGGTAGAAATCAGTGAATATCTTACAAGTTAAGGCATTCCTCCTTCCCTTATCCCAATGGCTCCATCCCCAGCTCCCCCAACTCACCACTGACCTACCAGTGGGATGAGCCCTGCTGCAGAGAGATAGAGCCCTAGATGATCTCAGCTACTCTCAAAAAGGAGGCATCAGGAATAGAATGAAATCGTGTGAAGGATAAGATTGTCCACATCAAGATCCAAATCTTGATTACCTATTTATGCCTAAGTATTGCCTGTGTGCTGGAAATACATTTTGAAACCCAACCAGTATGCCCAGCCTGTTGCATGTCCATGGTAAACCTTCAGACCATTTTTGCTGCTATGGCCACCTACAATGTCATTTGTCTCCTACCCAGGTGAAAGGGGAAGGGCGAATGGGACTGGATAGTTACTTTAAGTGTTAACTGATAAAAATGATAGTTCAAATGGGAATGTCACAGTGTTTCGTATGCAGAGAGGGAGAATTCAACCCACAGCTATTTATTCACGTGTGTGTGTCTTCGCGGGCCTTTGAGTTCTCTTTATCTACTGTGTATGTTAATGGTCACGTGGGATGCAGTGCTGGTGTTGTGACTTTAACCTAGGGCCCGAGTGTCACTGCTGATCTCAGCACTCGTTGGCACAGTGGTAGTTAGAAGTGAAAAGTAAAGCTGTCACGCCCAAGGGCTTAGCTTTAGGGCATCGCCCCCTACCCCCAAGCTGGGCAGCAGAATAGAGTTTTTAATTAGCCCACCCTCCTCTTCACCCTCCCATGCAGCTCAGTGTTCAGAAAGCTGGTAAGTCTTAGGGCTTTCCGGAAGTCACCTACAGAAAAAAAGAAGTTTGAAAGTCTACACCAGGGGTCCTGGCCCTCTCATGCCCAGTTGACCGTTTATATGATTCCCCAAGTCCAGCCCTGCCTCAGGCCTGCAGTTCATCTCTAAGTTTTGTATGACTCAATCTGTATTCCTGTAAAAGTCCTATATCCATATTCACCATTGACTGATTTGAGGTCCTAAATGGGCCGTGAATGCTGAATAGAAGCAGGGCACCCAGGGCTACGTGTGGATACCTCACCAAGGAGACTGGCCTGTTATAAGACAGGAAGAAAGACAGTGGGGCCTGATCTTAACTTAGCCAAGGAACAGCTTGGTGCCTGTGTTACCTGTATCTGTAGGTAGGCTAGCTGACTAATCTCCCTGAGTTGTCCCTTCAGAAAACCTAACTCCCAGTATTGATGTCCTTTTTGCCTTGTGCTGAATGACGCATTACCTCCACGCTCTCCCAGACTATGTGTTGACAGGGCCACAGGGTTGCTGTCTCTCTTTGGTGGGGCTGGGGAGTTGACAGGGATGAGGGTCCAAGGATTGAGCATGAATAACAAGAAAACAAGGGACAAAGTTAAACTGTCACACAGAAGGTTAACTTTTCCAGGGTTTGTAGTTAAAGGTATTTGGCCATTTGCTGGCTGAGCCAGATCATGGGAACTTGAGAGCTTTTACTGTGATTCTTTAATGTAAAAAATAAACAACAATGTCAAACTGTGTTTATATGATTTGTATAAAGCCTTTTTAAGATTACTATTTAAATAAACAGTATACCAGAGATGTATTTCTGCATTGTCTTTATTAGAGACAAAGAGACTTGGGATGAGGGTGATCAAATCATTCAGTCCCAGTTTGCCTGAGACTTCCTTGGTTTTTAGCACCAAAAGTCCCATGTTCTGGGAAACCCTTTCTCCTAGCTAGCTTGGGCTGCTATAACAGAATACAAAGGTCTGGGTGGCTTAAAAAACAGACATTAATTTTTCACAGTTCTGGAGGCTGGGAAGTTCAAGATCAAGGCACCAGAAGACGCAAGGTCTGCTGAGGCCTCTCTTCCTGCCTGGAGGTAGCTTCCTTCTCTCTGCATGCTCTTCGGACCTTTCCAAGGAGAGAGATCTGGCCTCCTCGTAATAAGGACTCTAATTCCATCATGAGATTCCTACTCAGCTGACCTAATCTAACTCTGATAGCGTCCCAAAGGCTCCACCTCCTAATACCATCACAATGGAGGTGAAAAGCTTTAATGCGTGAACTTTGAGAGGACCCACACATTCAGTTCATAGCACCCCTCAATCCTGGACAAATTAAGATGGTAGGTCATTCTCTCAGGATAATATTTCTCAACATTGGAGTTAGTAAGTTGGTTGCTGAGTGGGCTTTGATGAAGACATGAGGATGGGTAATAGGCTCTTGAACTCAGGAGTCTTCCCTGGTAGACTGGAAAGCCTACAAATACTCTTCCTCCCTGGACTTGGCCAGGCCCTACAACTTCAGATTCTTTGCTGCCTCCTTTCTGCTCACTTGCTTGTCATTGTCTCTGCTGAGCCAACACCCATGACAGGACTTCTCAGAGTGTGGTGGCTGGACCAGCCGCAGTAGGGAGCTTGGCAGAGATGCATATTCTCAGGTTCCCTCCCAGGTCTGCTGAATCAGAAACTCTGGGGGTGGGGCCCAGGGATCTGTGTTTCAATAAGCCCACCACTGGGTTCTGATGCACCTTCAAGTTTAAAAGCCATTGTTGCTGGGGAGGACAATGAAAATTATTCTGGCCTCACAAAGTGATTAAGGATCCTCTCACCTGTTGGTTATAAGCTTCAAAACGAACCAGACTTTGGCCAATAAAAGCTAAAGGAAGCCAAGTATACTCCAAGGGAGTGCAATCTGTTCCCAGAGAAGGAGGAGGGAAGAGCTTTATTATGAATGCCACTCCCTCCTGGGAGCTGTGAACCACAGCCAAATTTACATATTTACATTTTGAGGCTCCATTCACCCCAAAAAGGAAATCTGGTTCAATCATCTACTCAAGAAATGTTTTTGAGCACTCCCTGATTTTGTAAGCTCTGGGGAAGGGAACAGAAAGCAAACAGCACAGCTGAGCACATAAAATAAGGAACGGCTGCAGTAAATGCAATGAGCCTCCGAACAGGTAGCTCTAGGGAAGAAGTGCTCCAGTCCCGCCCTCTACATGGGGGTAAGCGAAGGCCTCTCTGGGAAGGTGATATTGAAGCTAAATCCTGAAGGGACAAAGAGGAGTGAGCTGAGCAAACACCCAGGAAAAGCTCTCCGAGCTGAACCAACAGCACATCCGGCCATGGGACAGAGTCTGACGTGTCCCCAGGAACACAGAGCCCTGGGAGGAAACCTCATCCAGGGAGAAGCACCGACAGCAGGCTGCCCAGGGTAAGAGCCAGGTTGCACAAGGCCATGAGGCCACAGTGAGGGATCTCGCCAATCCACGCCTCTCTTCAGCCTCCCCCACCCCTGCCACAGTCAGATCTCCACAACTTCCCTCTTTGCCCCTCCTGCGATGTATGTAATACCCTGTGTCTCCTGAGATGCCCGACTCTATCATGGTACTGACCCTGACATCAGCAGAGGTTCAAATGAAAGCAAATTTCTTCTTTCCTTTAGTTGAGCTTTGGGGTATTTTTAAAGCCCTCATAAACTAATAATATCTCCTGGCCCCTAGCCAGCTAGTATTTATATAAGATCTTTTTTTCTCTCTTATCTGCATCCTTCTGGAAATGTTTACGCGATCCTCAGGGGAGGTAGGCAGGCCAGTGAAATGAAGTTGGAACAGGACCATGGCTGAAGGAAACAGGACCCATCTGGAGGCCCAGGCCGCCTGGGCCCTGCAGCGCTGGTGGTGGTGATGGGAGTGGGGGAGAGTCTGAAGAAGTTGAAAGATGACTCTCTTCTCATTCTCACAGGCCTCAGGCTCTAATTCCAGCCTGTGCTAAACCAAACTCTCGTGAAAACATATTTCCCCCCAGGGCATGGGGTGTGTTATGAGGAGTGGAGTGGGGGTAGAGAAGATGGTCAGAAGAGCAAACACCACCCATTGTGGCTGCTCAGAGCTGCCTTGTCATCCACCCAGGGCCTCACAGCAACTTTAACACCCATTCCCAGCAACAAAAAAGGGAAAATATTTAAAATCTCCATCATAAATGAAACTCAAGGAGGGACAGTAATTGGTGGGAACACATCTATGGTGCATTTTACAAGGGTGCATGTGAAATTTACTAAATGTAGAGTGCAATTGTCTTAACACAATAACTAAGAAAATGCAGTGAAGGCTTTGTTAACCAGTGTGATGAAAATATTTCAAATGGTATATAAAACCGACACATTGCACCCCATGATTGCATTAATGTACACAGCTATGATTTAATAAAAAAAACGGGGGGGGGGTCCTAGACGTCTAATGACCACTCAAGCCTAAGAATAGGCAGGCTTTGCCACTGAACTCCTACCAGAATTCCTGGGTGTCCCTTGCCTGCTCCCCACTTCACCCTCCAACACTAGTCCTCCTTCCTGAGTTTTCTTGGCAACCCTGAAAGACGGCTCCTGGCGGAAGGACATGACTTCCACATTCTCTCTGGAGACCCCAGTGAGAGACCTCCAAGGGAACCATGAGCCAAATTGTTTCTGTACCTTATCCAGAGAATGACACCTGTTTCCCCTCCCTTTTCTGCCAGAAAACCCTGTAGGACTCGTGTGTGTGCTCCTTGCACACAGGAGCATTGTTCAGTCACAGCAGGCTTACAAGTGCCATAGGAAAAAGAAGTCATTTCACTAAGAAAACGTATTCCCCCTGGCCACGGAGTATCTGAAAAGTCCCTCATCCTTTCACTTTTCTGGTAGCACCAGAGTAGCAGGAACCTCCTCTGAAGAGGACTCACTCCAGTTGTTACAGAGCCCACAAAGGTGCAAATGCCTGGGCTGAGCATTGGAGGTGTGACGATTTGGGGTGCTTGGCTCTAGGTCCCTCAGCAAACCCCTCACCAAACCAGCAGGCTTAAGTATCTGTGGTCAGCCAGGGATCCTCTTCTAACTTGAGGCTCAGACGACTTCCCCTAGAAATAATGCAGTCCTGTCTTGGGGTGCAGGCTGTAGCCTCCACAGGCCCCCAGACTTCTCCAAACCATCTGCAGGGCCAGATTACCATGGTTTGGAGTGCAGCCCGCTAATAAATCTCACCCTGAAACCCTTGACTGCCTCTGCTGGGAATTGAAGCACAGCCGGTCTGTGCACCCGCCGGCTGTGCCTTGGCACTGCCAAGCCTCCCGAGTAACTGCCCTGATGGGCCCCAGCTATAGGGCAGGTGGCAGGCAGCTTCTCTAGATTTGCCTTCTGTCTTCACCTTTTTTCCTCCTCTTACCCCCTCATCTCACCTCTCCTTGAGGCTTCATATTTCTATTCCCAGCCAACTATTTTTAATGCCTGTGGGAGTTCACAGAAAGCTTCACGGGGTTTTGAAATTCCCTGTTCCTTTACCCTTGAACTTGGACATGCTGAAGAGGTAGAAGAGCATTTTTCTCAGAGTTTGGGAGACCAGAGTTCAAGGTCAGGTTCTGCCCCTAACTGTGTGACCTTGGCTGGCTTTCCCATCTGTAAAGTGGACTTTTGGGCTACATGAATTTTGATTTCCTAGCTAGGACATCCAGGTGCATGGAATGACTCTGCCTGGTTGTCTGTGTCAGTGCTGTACACCCCCATGAGGATACAGCTCTGAAGATGGTCCCTTCCCTATGCTCTCTCAGACTCCCTTCTGCAGAGAGTCTGGGGATGGCACCTGTGGGCTTGATGTCCTTGTGATGTGGGCCCCCAACCCCAGCTCCACAGCAGCAGAACTGTTCTTTTCTCTAGAGCTCTCATCCTATCCACTCACAAAGAAATTGATGTGCCTGCCTATCCCCCACCACCTCTTGAGGGAAGGACTGATTTGTGCATTCATTTACATAATCAACATATTTATATCAAATGCCTGCGATGTGCCTTGCTAAATGCTAGGAGATAGTGGTAAGCAAAACGACCTGGTCCCTGCTACATTATAACATTCAGGAAGGTTATAATGTAGAGAGACAAAGGTGACCAGTCATGGTGGCTCAGACCTGTAATTCTAGCACTCTGGTAGGCCAAGGCAGGTGAATCAGGAAACCATACCAATATATCAATATATCACAACAATATGGCATGAGCCGCAAAGCAAAGTGCAGAGAGCTGGGAGCATATAAGCAGGGATCTGGGCATCATGTCCCATGGCAGCTGAAGTCCCAGGGTGAGTCAGGTGAGCAGGAGGGCAAGGGAAATAGGGAAGGGTGAATACGTGCAAAGGTGAGAAGGCCAAGGGAAACCTGGCTAGGCAAAGTGGGGGGTAAAAGGGAGTGTCTCATTCACCTTTGCACTGGGACCCCCAACTTGAACTGGCACCTACTATTCATGCATAATAAATGTCTGTTGAATGAGTGAATGATTTGTGTAAATTCCCCTTTTAACAAGCATCAACATTCCTAGTTTGTACAGACTAAAAGATAAGCATTTTAGCTCTTGCTTTTTTTTTTTTTTTTAATAGGGGTCTCACTGTTTTTACCCAGGCTGTTCTCAAACTGCTGTGCTTAAGCAATCTTCCTCCCTCGGCCTCTGGAGTAGCTGAGACTACAGGTGTGCACGCCCAGCTAGTTCTTGCTTACTGCTCCCTGTACATCACGGTAGTAGAAAATGTGTAAGTAACTTTCCAAGAGTCTGCAATGAGAAATTATGCCCCGAGTTCTATCATGTATATGGGTACTATTAGTTTCTGTTTAAATATGATAATTTAGGTTAAATATAATATTCAGATTAAAATTCTGTTGAAACAGTTGGAGGGTTGCCAGATTTAACAAATAAAAAAATGTCCCATGTAGCCATTGTGGAAAACAGTATGGCAGTTCCTCAAAATGTTAAATATAGAATTACCATGTGATTCAACAACTCCACTTCTAAGTATATATACCCAAAATAATTAAAAACAGGGATTCAAACAGATACCTGTGCACTGATGTGCATAGAAGCATTATTTGCAAAAGCCAAAAGGTTGAAACAATACAAATGCTCATCAATAAAAGAACGAATTAAATGTAGTGTGTGTATATGTGTGTGTGTGTGTGTATATATGTGTGTGTGTGTATGTGTGAGAAATATTATTCGGTCTTAAAAGCAACCACACTCTGGCCAGGCATGGTGGCTCATGCCTATAATCCTGATGCTTTGGGAGTCCAAAGCAGGAGGGTCACTTGAGGCCATGAGTTCAAGACCAACTTGGGGCCCTGTCTCTACAAAATTTTTTTTAAAAGGAGCCAGGCATGGTAGCACATGCCTGTGGTCCTAGTTACTTGGGAGGCTGAAGTGAGAAACTTGCTTGAGTGAACTATGATTGTACAACTTCACTCTAGCCCAGATGACAGAGTGAGACCCAGTCTCAAAAAAAAAAAAAAAAAAAAAAGCAAGGACATTCTGGTACGTTATAACATAGATGGACTTTGAAAATATTATAGTAAATGGAATAAGCCGGACACAAAAGGATAAATGTATGATTTCACTTATATAAGGTACCTAGAATAGGCAACTTTATAGAGACAGAAAGTAGATTAGAGGTTAGCAGGGGCTGGAGGGAAGGAAGAAAATGAAGTTATTGTTTAATGGGTACAGAGTTTGTGAGAATGACAAAGTTTCAGAAAGGGTGAGTGGTGATGGTCTTACAATGCTCTGAACGTATTTAATGCCATTGAATTGTGTACTTCAAATGGTTAAAGAGTACATTTTATGTTTTGTAGCTTTTACCACAATTTTAAAAAGCATATTGCCTCTAAAAGAAGTCTTGTGTAATACTCGGGACATAAATAAACTAAAAATTTATTTGTTGTTTATCTGAAATTCAGATTTAACTGAGTACCCTATCTTTTATCTCATAATCCTCCGAGAGGAAGTTCCTCCTCACCAGGGGCTTCCTGGGGCCTTCCCAGAGAATTCAGGCGCTACATATTCCAAACCAAAAATCAGGGCTTATGATGTGATAAAAATGAATGTACAACACAGTTGCAGAGACTCAGGGAGCAGGGCCTCCCCTGAGTACATTCAGCCATACAGAGATGCCAGCAAGCGACTCCCACAGCCTCCCTCCCTTTATCAACACAGAGGTAGAGATTAGAAATCTTGGTTGGGTTTCCCATCTGTTGTTTAATCATCGGGATCCACAAAAGCTATAAAAGCTGGTTATAAACCCCTTCTTATGATTGACCACGTGGCTAGAATTACAGTTGCAGATGGTGACGCTTGTGCGTGAGACTCAGACGATAGCCTTGTCCCCTGCCATCAATGGCTCTTCACACCAGAGTTGGTAAGAACCCATGGGGCACCCAGATGCCTAATTGTACCACCATTTGCACCCAGGCCTTCGCAAAGAAAGAAACTGCCTGCACAGCTCATCGCACAGCAAGAAACAACAGGTGCAAAAGGCAAAGGCCACTTTGGAGCCATTTGGACCAAAGAACGTGGCTCGATGTAACAAGAGTGCCACCGACTTGGCACGCCTGCCTGTGAGATGGGCCTAGCATCACACCACAGCCCCAGAGTCGACGGCTGTGGTTCCAGGTGGCCCCACCTACTCCATCTCTCCAGCAAAGCAAAGGCAGCTGGGGAGGGCACTGCATGAGGAGATGGGTCACATCCAATTCATTTTTACTAGGTGCTGACAAGTCACTGGGAAAGTCTGAAAATGTGTAGCGCAGCAAAAACACACGGGTCACCATGCCCTGGTGAATGATTACCAGAGGAGAAATTCATTACAGGCTGCTCTCAGCTCCCATCACATAAGGAAGTGTTACATTAACAAGATGGAAGGTCCCTGCAGTCCCCTCCCCAACACGGCCCCCACTGCCACTGCTTGCCACCCCACTATTTCAATTTGTGCTGTGTGGTGGGAGCAGAGCCCAAAGCGAGGAAGTTAATTCAGCTGTACTCATCAAAAAGGGGGTCACGGTGGCAGCCACAGCCAACTGAAGCAGATTTGACCTGTGTGCTACATGAAACTCTTTCTGCCACCCTGTGACCAGCAGTGACCACTGCAGCCTGGCACCGGGTGTGGCATTAACAGACTGAGTCCTTTCTTAGCTGTTCATGTAACTTGCTTCCTATATGGGGGCATGTGCTACCCTGTAGACATGCCTGGCCCCATTGCTGTTGGTGCCCGGGGTCCCTTTCCTCACACAGACTCAGATGCAGGACCTGGTCGATGCCAGCGTAGACTGCTGGAGACCAAGCACGGGCCAAGATAAAGCCGATGCACTAGGCTTGCAGAAGCTCTGAACTAACCAGTTCCAGGGTGATGGAGTCTCCCTTTTGTGGTGATTGAGATGACTTTACAGATCAAGTCCTGGCTCTTCAGGGTCACCTGCACTCTTTGTCTCATTCCTCTTTGTAATCTCTCTTCTCTAATTACCATTTCCCACATTAAAGAATCACAGGCCACAAATGGAGGGTTAGCAGAGTCAACAGCACGAGACAGACAGGTCAATAGTTCTTCCTTAATGGGATTTCTGCTCCTTCAAGATGCCATTCACACACTGCGGGGCTGGCCAGAGGGATCAGCTTTAAAGTCCAATGCAGAGCCGGGCCCAGGACAGAGAGCTTTGCAGACCCACCATCCCAGGAAGGTGCCTTCCTGAGACTCAGCACCTTGGACCCACTCCTGTACCCAGCCTCTCACCACCAGGAGACCCAGTGTAGCTCCTATTACAAATGTCAGCCTACCGAGGGCGAGCCTCCCCAGCACACTCCCCAGCCAATGCGATGTGAAATATTAAACCTCTCAAAAGCTGGCCAGGGCTGAGAGCTGCCATTTCATTATGCAGCCTTCTCTGAGCTTAAGAAAAAGAGAGCTTGCCTTGCCCAGAAGCGCACCGTGGAGACTTGCCCTCAGCCTTCTCAGCACTGGGGAAACCTTCAAACTGTTCAATTTGTCTAAGCCCATCCATCTTTAATGTCACAGTCTATATTTTCTCCTCTCCTCCTTCTTCAAAGCAGCCAAAAAAGAAAATGTCACTGCATTTGGGGCCAATTCAAAAGCCAGGCTTAGACGGATGTTCCATTTCGTCCTCCCCAGCCCCCATGATTTTATCTCCTGTGGCGTTTTCCGGGGCCACTCCTTGCCCCTCTATTCCGGCGTTCATCTGGCGTCTTTCTGCCTCCCCCTTGTCTGCCCTTCACTTGCCTTCCTCCGGAGTTCTCTTTGTGTCTGCAGGCCCTGCTCAGGGGAAAGATGCTGCTGTTATGGGGCAGCTGCAGTGGGTGGAAGGGGGTCCCCAAGTGAGCCTGTCACCACCCCCATCCACTGCCTGACAGGCCTTCGGAGGATGAAAGGCTGATGCAAGTAAATGTCCCCTGTGCTGCCCCTTTAGAAAGCTAGCTATGTTCTCCAAATTTCCATGTGTCCAAAACACATGGAATCGTCCCCAGTCCCAGCACATGCACTTGGGAGTGCTGCGTGCACCTCCTCTCCCCTGCGTGGCTTAAAAACACCCTTTAAGCTGTGCCAGGCAGGTGGCAGTCCAGAAGACAGGCAGAATGCCTCTCTAGCAGCCCTGGCTCACCCAGGAATAGAGGGCTGATGCTCTGATGATACCTGAGAGGCCAGCTGTCATCAGGGAGGACGCAGGAGGGAGATAAGGGACTCAATCAGTGTCAGAGCCATCCCGACACGACACAGCCCTTAATCACTCTGGGTAAAGTTTCTCAGCTACTGGAGTGGAAAAGGGCACGCCGGGAGCAGGAAGGCAGTGGGAGACGCAGCTGTGGGGGCCAGCGGGCCTGGGGTGGATGGACACTCGGCTGTAGCCCTGGATGCAGGGACAGGCAGACTCTGCTCTTAGAACTCTGTCCATCTGCTCACAGCCTGAGGGAGATGCAGCATTTTCCTGAGTTCATTGCCCAGGATTAAAATCTAATCCAGGGTGAACTTTAGAGTGTGTGAATTGTGTCTCAGCAAGGCTGGTAGAAATAGAGATTCCCAGCAGCAGCCTGGGAGGCCTGCAGTGGAAACTCTCCCTCCCCGCCACCCACTACAAAGTGGGGAGATCACTGCTGATGCTCTTGCCTCGTCCTTGTCCATGTACATGGAGCAAGACGTGGCATGTGGTAAGCTGTGAGGAGAACAAGGCCCAAAGGCTCAGCATTTTGATTAGAAAAGATTCCTCCAATTCCAGAAAGCCCCAAGACTGCACTCAGCCCTCCCAACCATATTGCCGATGTGATTAGGCCTGGCCAAACCCATTTTAGAGATTGTCTTTCAATGTGTTTTAATTAGACATTTAAAAAGAATAACCTTATTCTTTGTTTCATCCAGAGGACTCAGATGCCTAAATTGGAAATAATGAAGGGATTAGTGATTAATTCATTGCCAGCAAGTATGGGGAGTAGCTGTCTACAGCTTCTTGAGGGTCATTTTCTTCCTTTCTCTCCTAAGATCATTCTTTCTCATTTTAATTAATTTTTTGCCACACTAGCACTTCTCTTATCAAATATTCAAATAAACTAAACAAATAGAGTGTACAGAGACCAAAGTACTCAATATGATGTTTAATTGGAATTGTGGCCTGTTTTCTCCCAGTGGAGTCTCAAGGTACCTGGACGCCTTCCCTGGCAGAGGAACTGGACTCCAAAAGTGCATTTTTGACATCCAGTTAATCTTCCTTTCAGGTGCGGAGGGCATGGCTTGACTGACACAAGGAGAAGGGAGCCACTGGGAGGTTTGTGAGTTCTCTTGCCTGGTGAGGAACAGAGGCAGTAACAACCAGGCTGTGCCTTCCCTCCATTCACCCTTCTCCACTGTTTGCGCGTGTGTATCTGCACCCCATAGATGCTCGACCCTGGGGCACCACCCAGCTGCTGACCAGCCAGGTCTCCGGGCAGTCGTGTTCCCCCTCGGCTGCCAGTGTCTCACTTGGTATTGCAGGAGGGCTGCCACTACTGACACCACTTCTGGCATGACTAAGTCTGGTGCAAAAACCCAAACCACAGCCAGAGGAGGGGTGGCAGGCAGGGCACATGTTCGTGTACCAGGTCCCCAGCACTAGCCTGTCAGGGAATGCAGACTTTATGCCCTGTCCTTTCAAAGGGAAATTGCTCAGAATGGCTGCAGCGTATTATACTTCCTGAACACAGGACTGTTTCCTGAGGGAGTCCTCTGCGACTCTGTACTAGAGTCAGAGCCATCGGCTGCTTCAAAATAAGTTACAGGTTTCCAAACACCACTCATGTTCCTTAACAGACAGAGACTATAAAAAAAAGGGCCTCGGTTAGCTTCTCAAAAGCAGCAAATTGTTGAACCGTGACCATGGAATGAGGATTAGTAGGAGTGAAGAAAGAATGGAAGGGAAGTTTTGTAAGTGGGTCTCTGGTGGCTACGGTTTTGTTCAGCCTAAAGTATTTTTCTTCAGAGTGAAGCAAAGACAGACGTAGACTGCTCTGACTGACAGAGCCCAAATGACTTCTTGCCAAACACTTTGATAACAGGGCAGTGGAAAGGTGGAGTGGGGAGGGAGTTGGGGGGGGGGAAGCCATGGGCAACAGGGACATGGCCAGTCAGGTACCTGGTAGGGAAATGAGCTCTGCTTCTGAAGAGTCCAAAATCAGGCAGAGGGAATGACGAATTCTGCCAAAAGAAAGATTTCCTGGGACCTTCTCTTGGTCTTTCTTTGTCTCCCAAGACTGGAAGCATCAGAGAGTTAGAAAATTGGGACAAAGACCCTAAAGGAATTCCTAAAGTAGCCGTGTATCTAGTGTTTTTAGTTCTCGAGATAGAGTATTTGACAGCTGTTTTTAAAAAGCTGAAATATGAATCAGACAAAAGCTTGATAAGTAGGATCTATAGAGAACTCAAATTAATCTACATGAAAAAAGCCAACAATCCCATATATCAATGGGCAAGAGACATGAATAGAACCTTCTCTAAAGAAGACAGACAAATGGCTTACAAATATATGAAAAAATGTTCATCATCCCTATTTATTAGAGAAATGCAAACCAAAACCACCCTGAGATACCATCTAACCCCAGTGAGAATGGCCCAGATCACAAAATCTCAAAACTGCAGATGCTGGCGTGGATGTGAAGAGAAGGGAACACTTTTACACTGCTGGTGGGACTGCAAACTAGTACAACCTTTTTGGAAGGAAGTATGGAGAAACCTCAAAGCATTCAAGCTGGACCTCCCATTTGATTCTGTAATCCCATTACTGGACATCTACCCAGAAGGAAAATATCCTTTTATCATAAGGACACTTGCACTAGACTGTTTATTGCAGTTCAATTTACAATTGCCAAAAATGCCCACCAACCCAGGAATGGATTAATAAGCTGTGGTATATGTATACCATGGAATACTATTCAGCCATTAAAAAAAAATGGAGACTTTACATCCTTTGTATTAACCTGGATGGAAGTGAAACATATTATTCTTAGCAAAGCATCACAAGAATGGAGAAGCATGAATCCTATGTATTCAATTTTGGTATGATGACAATTAAGGACACGGTGGGGGTGGGGGTGGGGGAAGGGCAGAGCAGAGAGAGAAAGAAGGAGGGAGGGGTGGGGAAAGGAAGAGCAGAGAGAGGAAAGGAGGGAGGGGGTGGGACGTTGGTGTGTGCCACACCTTTTAGGGGCAAGACACGATTGTAAGAGGGACTTTACCTAACAAATGCAATCAGTATAACCTGGTTTCTTGTACCCTCAAGGAGTCCCCAACAATAAAAAAAAAATGCTGAAATAAATATGAAAAGATTTTTAAGACATATAGTTAAACAAAAAAGCAAGGTGGTGGGCCACAGTAGCTCACGCCTATAATCCTAGCACTTTGGGAGGCTGAGGCAGGAGCATAACTTGAGAGCAGGAGTTCAAGACCAGCCTGAGCAATAATGAGACCCACACCCCTCTACAAAAAATAGAAAATTAGCTAGGTATGGTGGCTCGCACTTATAGTCCCAGCTACTTGGGAGACTGAGGCAAGAGGATTGCTTGAGCTCAGGAGTTTGAGGTTGCTGTGAGCTATGGTGACATCATGGCACTCTAGCCTGGGTAATAGAGCAAGACCATTTTTTAAAAAAAGGTGAAAAACCATGTCTAACCTGCAATACGGGTTATATGTGTGTAATTTTCAGGGTCCAGTGCAAAATGAAATTATGGGATTTAAAATTACTAAGAATTTCAAGACAAGGAGAGCAAAGTATCAAACCAACCACAGGGTCCTCCTCAACACAGAGCCCTGTATGACTGCACATTCGACACCCCACGATGCCAGTCCTGCTAGTATACTTCCAGCGTAGTGAGCCTGAAAGGTTAAACGAAAAATGAATAATAAGGTTTACCTATAGGGAAGGGGGTGAGAGCAGTGAGGAGGAAGGGTAGAGTTGCTCTCTGGAAGGAGAACTTCCACCATACACCTACTTGAATTTTTTTTTTTTTTTTTTTTGCAGTTTTTGGCCAGGGTGGGGTTTGAACCCACCACCTCCGATATATGAGGCTGGTGCCCTACTCCTTGAGCCATAGGTGCATTTTTCAATATTAGATTCATGTGAATGAATCACCTATTCAAAAAATAATTAAATAATTAAGAAATAGTCCTCAGGGCTCCAGAAAACTCTATGTAGACCCCGAGCAATGCATGGGCTCCCGTTCACATTTATCAGTGAGTCCGTGCTGCAGTGTACAGGTCCTGGCGGTGGGAAGAAGCTATGAGAACTAAAGCACCTGATTTCAACGACTAAAGTAACAGCTATACTCCACAAAGCCAGATCAAAAAGAAAACATTTTCCCATCCAGGGATCTCTGTGAGGTTCCCCTCAACCTCCCGAACTTTGCTAGTATTCATAGGCCAGTGCCTATTTTCATAGCTGCCCTATAGGTTAATAATTGCGAGTCTTGTGAGCAGAGGGGCTCTCAGTCTCATTGGATGGATACATGAGTGATAATAGCAATAATCAGAAATAACAAGATGCATCAAGTTTAACTAAAAGGAACCCACCCAGGTGTCTCCAGAATGGTACAACGGGAAAAATGGGAGCAGACCGTGAGATGCTCCTTAATCACAAATAATCAAACCCATAATCATTTGCATGCATCGGATACCTACAATGTGTTAAATGAATTGTTCACTGAATTCCTATGATTCCCTGCAAGGCAGAGGCAGGTTCTACTACTTTTCTCATTCTATAGGGATGGAAACAAGTCCAAAAAGGAAAAGTAACTTGTCTGACATTACTCGGTAAGTAAAGGATGGTGCCAGATTGGAACACATTCTATAATAGCTCCAAAGGCCACAGTCTTAACCATTAACCACAAAGGAGGGAAGCCATGATTTTAATGGAAGTGATCTATGTAATATCAAACTAAAATATAATATATCTTCTATGCTGTTCCATTTAACAAAATCCTCTACTTTTGGGCAGGGTGCAGTAGCTCATGCCTATAATCCAAGCACTCTGGGAGGCTGAGGTAAGTGGATTGCTTGAGCTCAAGAGTTCAAGACCAACCTAAGCAAGAACAAGATCCCATCTCTACTAAAAATAGAAAAACTAGCTGGGCATTGTGGTGGGCACCTGTAGTCTCAGCTACTAGGGAAGCTAAGGGAAGAAGATTACCTGAGCCCAAGAGTCTGAGGTTGCTGTGAGCTATGATGACACCACGGCACTCTAATCTGGGCCACCAAGTAAGACTATGTCTCAAAAAAAAAAAAAAAAAAAATCTTCTACTTTCCAGAACACACTAGTGCTAACTTGAAAGTAAGGACTGCCTGTTTTCATTTGTGTAGATAGGGCTATGCACTCGCATGTGCCACCCAGTTATGCACTAGATTTGCCATTATTTGAGGCTCACATTAATGTTCAGGATGGCCCCTTACCCTGTTTTCCTTGTGAACAACATTTCTAAAATAATGTCACCTTGACAGCCCTTAGGGACAGCTCTCTTGAGACTCACCCACAAGACCTCCAAGTGATGTCAGAAGTTGAACCATTTAAGAAAACAAGGAGGAACTACTTCTAAGAGTACAGTAAATTAAAAAAAAATCTAGAGTCACAGAAGATCATAATCAGAGGCAAAAGTAACATTTCCTGGGCTGAGAAAAACTCCAAGACGTGATTAGATTAGTCATAGGATGGAAGTGGGACGAAACTCCAACAGTCCCTTGGGGATTTTCCCCTTCAGACTTGCCTATACTGCCAGGAACAATCATCTATCTAAGAGAACTGTATACATATCTGTACCCTCTTTATTGTCTTGCATTTGTCTTCTACCAAATTGTGGAGACTACTTTGGTGGGAAGGCCAATTTCAGATGTATCTTTCTGTCCCAGAAGCAAAAACACTACAAAGCACAGAAGAGTAATCTTAATATATGCCGGTTGAAATGGCAAATAAATGAATGGATGACTCATCAGCCAATTGATACCCACCCATAACCCTTAATGGCCATGTCATGCAAGTAATATTTCATTATGACAATTCAACCCCTCCCTTCAGTCTACCAATGAAATATTCAAATGATTTTTATTCTAATGACACTTTGTGATAATAGCTAGAAATTCTATTCCCAGTAGGCAGGAGCTGAAGATAAAACGGAACCAATATCAAATTTCCTCATCAAGACTTGGAAAGTAAAAACAAAATGACTTGAATGCAATAAAAGAGGGGTTTTCTGCAGATCAACTTAATATATTACCCTTGAAATGCCTAAATGTATTTGCATGGTTTTGTCAAGTAACTACTCAATAAATACTTTAAAACTTGTTTGGCTTGTTCAAATTTAAAATATTAAGAGAAAGAAAAGAAGTTTGGCTGATTTTTTGCAAATTCAATACCCAAACTAATGTGGAAGAAAATAAAAGCAGCTGGGATTTGTGTAGTTGCTAATTTAGTTGAAGAATAATCATCCATCTAAGCAAAAATACTTCCTTTGCCACATCTGGAGGAACCAGTTACAGAGGGAAAAGTGTGGCTTGGTTGCCAAAAGGACCTTTTCCTAATTGGAAAAAAAAAAAAAAAAAAATCTTAATTTTATGCAAATTGCCATGTGGTCTTTACCCCCTCCTCTTTTAAAGCGATGAAACACAGGAAGCAAAAGGTGGTTTGGGGACTTCACTAAAATTGATAAAAGCCATACTTTCTTAGGAAAAAGTCCAGCTGAACCTTGGCCAGGTGATAAGACATTACAAGAAGGTCAAGGTATTAAAAGCTTCCAGTAAAAGCCTCAGGATAAGAAAGACTGCCAGTAGCTTCTGAAGAAAGACCAAGGGGATGAAGATTTTCAACACTCTAACAAGAAATGGAAATCTGGAACTTTTACTTAAAGGAACTTTTACTTAAAGGTTACAGTTACCTTTACACAATGATGGCTAATAACCCAGAACACAGGGACAGAAGGACAAGAAACTTAACTTGAATGTAGATTTCTGTACACAATTTCTTTGTATGTTGTAAGTTGAGTATTCTTTCTACAACGTTCTTCCTAGTTTGTAAGTTATAGTTATTTGAATTTCTGTTTTTCTCAAATAGATTCTCAAAACTTTTCTGCATCAGAATTTTTGAAAAAGAAAACTTTTCAAAAATGGAGATTCCTGATTCAATGGATGTAGGGTTGGCTTCAGGAATCTGTGTTTGAACGAGGTAAAGGTCATATGACCTAGGTGATTTGATGCAAGTGATTGACATTTCACTTCTGAGAAGCTACTCTTATGATTTACGTCCCAGGTAATGTCCTGGGTCTATGCAGCTGGAGCAAGGAATCACCACCTACTGGAAAATAACCCAAATTACAGTGGGAAGGAGGTTGGAGGTTGGAGGTTGGAAAAATCAGTGTAGTGATTTTGTCACTTAACTGTGGTGTCAAGTTTTAAAGCTGATTTGGCTTGTTCAAATTTAAAACACTGAGAGAATAAAAAGAGGTTTGAATGAAATTTACAAATTCCATACCAAAAGTAATGCAGAAGGAGTAGATTCATACAATGGCTAATTTATTGTCAAGTTTCAGCACATGGTAACAGGACACAGGACGAAGGCTGGAAAGCTACAGAAATACATTTTAGCTACTTTTCGATTCTTCCTGAGTCTCTCTGCAAATAGTGGCCTGATGATGAACTTCAAGCCAGTTTGTTAATGCCTGAATGAAGCAGTCGCGATTTGGCTGCAAAGCTGTTTTGCCCAATTTGCACACCTCTCTGAGTCAGGCCTACCCAAATCTGCCTCACTAGTTCAAAAGCATGTTCTTCCAGTTCAGTAGCAACCCTGTCCTCATTCGAAAGGACATGGGAAGAAAACTAGATTGAATGAAAGAAACCCTGTACCAGACAGCATTTGAGCCCCTCCCAAATACACACCGTGACAACGAGGAAGGAGAAGGAGGTCTGGGCGGAGCAGCATCCTCCAGTGGCGAGAGGTCTGATTTGGGGAGTCAGACATTTCCTTACCGACCTCCCAGCTCCCTGTCCATCAGTAACAGCCATGGCACCAGGCATCAAACCCTTGCAAGAAGCAGCTACCTTACAGCATTAGAAGGCTTGGAGCATTTAGCTTTAGACAGTAATTTGCATGACCAAGGGCAAATTACTTAGCCTTTTTAGGCATCATTTTCCTCCTCTATTAAAGGGGTTTTCTTACCTTCCAGGGTTGTGAAAATTTGAGATAATGTATGCCAAATGCCTGGAACATAATAGGTGTTCAATAAATGGTAGTTATTCTTTTATGCATGAACCTTGGGCTAATGTATGTGTGAGTATTTAGTTATTAATTAGAAGGTAAATGAAAGCTGGCTGGTGGGAATTGCATTTGACCTTTAGCAAATTATTTCATTTAGATGCGCTGATGCAAAACTATCACATCTGATGAAGAAAGATGAAAATAAATCTGGCTGACAAAAGATATTTTAATAAATACTCAATCTCGCTCCAATGTCCTCTCAGTCCAGGCCGCCCACTGTAATTTATATGCCGTCCGTGGAGGCGTTTGTGCCTCTCCTTCTCTTGTCCTATAGTCAATCGCTGGCAGATCAGAGGCAAGGCTGGGCTCCTAAAAGCCTATGTGAGCACCTGCATCTAGTGACTGCTCCAAAAAAAGGAAACCGCAGTGCTTTGTTTTCCCTCCGAATAAGCTTGGGTGTGGTAGAGGTGGTGGAATCTGTCTCAAATATTCCCAAACCAAGTCCAGTCCGGCAGTCATCAGGATGCAGAGGCCTGATGAGTTTGTCCCTCCATGTGCCCATTGTATTGAAAGGCAAAGAGAGCCTGCTGCACACCACATAAAATGCTTGAGAAGGGGCCATTCTGTGAGAGTCAATTTGCCTACAGAACCATTGTCTGTTACAGGAAAAGCAGCACTCTGTCCCAGCTGATGAGAGGACAAAGAGACGAGAAAATGACCCACGTTTGCTTCAGCCCAGAAAGAGAAGGAACACATACATGCTTCGTGACCTTATCTTGGACATCCTTGGAAGTCCCCTTACATGTGGAGTTCTGAGACTCGACAGAAGAATGGGAGACAAAGGAAGGAGGGTTAAGGAGAGGATGAGGACCAAGAAGGCATTTCTGTGGAGGAGGGCAAGGCATGAAAGAAGAGGTAGGCTGCGGAGGTTAAGAGGGATTAAGAGGCTGTTCCTCAGGGAAGAGTCAGTGACAGAGAACTGACTGACAGCGGCAGGGAAGAGGAGAGCTGAGTCTACTGCACTTAAAAAAAAAAAAAAAAAAAAAGATCTAGAAAAGAAAAGAAAGGAGAGCCATAACCGGGAATCAGTGCTGATACTACCCTAATTGGAAAAGGTTGCCGAGCCCATGACTAAAAGAAAAGAGAGTTGGGATTTTCACGTGCAAGTCTCTCCTGCTGAATAACACGTGGGTAAACGGTGCGATCAGGGGCCTCGTCTTCAGTTTCTCTGTCTCTCAACCTACCCGGGATGAGGATATATTAGAAAGTTCAACCCAATGAACTTTGCAAAAGGCCTGTGATTAGCTTTGGAAAGCTCCAACTGTGCAAGCAGCCAATATAATAAGCTCACATGTTGTGACTGATTACAGCCATTATCATGCCTGCATATTTCTGCCTTCTAACGCCCACAGAGGAGCAGGAAGACGACTCGGGGAAACATCTTCAGGACTGGTTTATTAAGCTAATATACCAAGCATTGCCCATTTTGAATCCCAAGAAGCCATCAAGCTCTTTGAACTTAGCATTTCCATCAAAAATCATCTATTTTCAATAATGATACAGTGAATTTTAGATGGCTTTTTATTCTAGGACCTCAAAATACATTACTATTATTGCTGATTCTCAGCATTTAGAAGATGGTATTATATTAATTTTCTAGATGGTTAAACTGAAGCATCTAATGGTGAAATGCAAAATCAGCAGCAAAAGAAGAGTTTATAGAGGACTCAGGATCAAGCTCTTTTCATTTATCTACATAACTATATTTACTGTGCACATGCTAATATCCAGACGAATGATTATAAGCTAGGAACAAGTGAAGATTTTATGAATATCCATTTGTAGAAGGCATTGGTCATGTTGGTGGCTGCCTGGCACCTTTCAGATATGCTTCATAAGTCTGAGGAGGAGCTCACTTTCCCAGTATCCCTTGCAGCCGCATTATGGACACGTGACCTGGCTCTACCAATCAGGTGCACCCGTGGGCACAGCACATCTAATCTCTGGTATAGAAGTTGCAACAGAGCAAATTACAGTGTCAAGGTCATGATGGTGACATCAAAGACTTCCCCATCGGACCAGTTTGACAGCACATTTTATGCATATTCCTAGAAGTTTCATCTCTACCCCGGTTCTTCGGCTCTTACAGTGATTTCATAAACTCCCCTGTATCTTTTTAACAAATTTTCTTCCCTACAAAATTAGCCAGACTCAGCTTCTGTCACTTGCATGCAGAATATTCCTGACACATATTCCTTTATAGTTCATGAAAAGTAGAGATTTATAGATTTATTTGGTACTTTTTGATAAGTTGAAAACTGATTGTCAGGCCATTTCTGAAACTGAATATCAATTTACTCCATTAATATTTAGTATTTACAAATATCTAGTGGTTATTAAGTACCTACCATGTGCAAAATGCTATGCTAAGTATTATGGGAAATCTTTGCTGTGGGCCTGCTTTGTGCTGCATATCACACTGAGAGCTATGGAGGTAAGGAAAAACAGACCTGCCCACTGCCCCCTGTAGCTTACAGTCTACAGGAAAAGGCAGATAGTAATTGAGGAATCACATTCAGAACTGCAAAATTTTCACTTTGATACATGACATGAAGGGCAAAGAAAGCATCCTGGGAAAACGATACAGCAGCATAAGATATGACTTTGAAAAGGGCATGCTAGAGTCAGTTGGGAAAGAAATTGGAAGGAAGTCAAAATAGGTACAGACAGCCTGGGTAGGAGGCAATGTAAGTAATTCAGGAGGAAGCTGATAGTAGCTTACAGTAGGCAATTAGGGGTGGTGATACAGGGAAAAAAGACAGATCCAGAAGATATTTAAGAAGTAAAATCAAGAGGATATGGCTCAGTACCTATAGCTCAGCTGCTAGGGTGCCAGCCACATACATTGGAGCTGGCAGGTTTGGGCCTGCCAAACAACGACAACTACAAAAAAAAAACAAAAAAAAGCCAGGCATTGTGGCAAGCACTCGTAGTCCCAGCTACTCGGGAGGCTGAGGCAAGAGAATCATTTAAGCCCAAGAGTTTCAGATTGCTGTGAGCTGTGATACCATGGCACTCTACCAAGGATGACATAATGAGACTCTGTCTCAAAAAAAAAAAAAAAAAAAAAAAAAATCAAGAGAATGTGGCAATGGATTGGGTATGGGGAATGTAGTGGGAGTCACAGATGGCTCTCAGGTTTCTGACTTGAGCCACTGTGCAGATGGTGATGTCCATTCTGCAGGAACATTAGAAGAAAACAAAGTTTCTTAGGGACATTCTGAGTTCAGTCTCAAAATGTGTTAAATAAGTTGCGGGGGATATTAAGCATCCAGAACTGAGAATAGAGGTCTGGGGCTAAAGAACTGTGATCTCTGTTGTAGAGGAGTCTGTATTAGGAGAATCTTTGCATAATTGAAGGCATTGTGTGAACAGGATTGCTTAAGGAAGAATATAGCCTGAGCACCAGAGAGGGCCTAGGACTTGTTCTTAAGGAGTGTAAATTATAGGTCTAAATTTAAGGGAGCCACTTATCAATGGTTGCCAAAAGTCTAATCTGCCTATAAAACAATAACAAGGTGAAATGCATTAATCCAAGAAACATGTCATGATTCTCCTAATATAGACTCCTCTACAACAGGGATCACACACTCAGGTGCCTGGCCAGGTTACCACTAAGTTAATGAACCAAGTAGGGCCTGGCCACACAGGAGAGCACATGTGTTGTATAACGAGGACAGGCGATTCTGAGCTCAGGCAAGTTATTCTTAGATATGATACCTGTATCCAAATTTCTCCGTTAAACCCCCCATTGTCTGAAATAACTCCTGTGGTTTACGTTTACCTGAATGGACCTTTCCTGAAATGGTATTTAACATAGATTTCTAGAGTCAGAGCCTCATTCTTTGCTTCTAATTTAAAAACAATCTTCAATTACTTTACATGATTTTCCCTACTAAAACAGCTGATTTTTCTATTTTCAAATGGCACTGGTACCCCCCAGGAGACTTCTCTTCTACTCCAAATACTTTTCCTAGCTTCTAACACTCTGGAAAATTATTTTCCAGTGTCTAAAATTCTAACCATAGGTGCTCCATCCTAAGGCCCCTTCCATTACTCAAATCCATTCTGAAGAAAAGGGTAGCTAGTAGCATCCTGGCCTCATGGTGTGGAATGTAAGGACATGTGATCAGCTGAACAAAGGGAAATTATCTCCTGGCACCATAAGAAAGCTTGAGATTAGAAACCAAGAGAATAGGCTTAGGTAAGAGGGCAGTTTTTATGCCAATGACAGAAGCAAAGAAGAACAGGGTTCTGGGGAAATTGGAAGACAACCTAGGGCACAGAAAAGAGAGAAGAAACAGAAATATGGAAGGCGCTGGCTCTCTGTTAATTAATGCTGACCTCTGATATTTTTGCCACTCAACACAGGCATATTTGTCTAAAGGTCTGGCAGATAAGTTTCATTATATGCATTCAGTTTTTTTTTTTGTTTTTTTTTTTTTGCCTTCTCAATATTCCTCTTCATTGCAAGTACTAATCACAACTGCCAGCTATTGACTAAAACTGTTTATGTAGCTAAACTGGATTTATTTCTTAGCGTTACAAAACTCACGCATGCGCGCACACACACACATAATCCATATATTGAACAAATATATATATATATTTGTTGTTCTTCCTCCCTTCCCACCTCCTCCAACCATGAACTATAATTATTAAACCAAGAAACATGAGGCAAAGCCCACTGTAAGCACACGAGTGAGTAACACAGCCATTGGGTGTTTTTCCTGCTTCCGCATGTACCAAGTGAGTCAGTCACACACCTCGCCTTGCATTGCAGCTTCCAAGGCAAACATCTTCCTGGAAATATTACACAGCACCTGAAAGGAGGTTATAGTCAAAACCCTGTTGGTGTTTTCTGTAGAATCTTTGTCAGTGTAAGGGCTTGCCCCCCAAATTCCCTTTCTGTTGATATTTGGCAGGACTTCTATCAACAGAAGTTACCTCCACCAACACCTAGCAGAGTGTCTGGCACATGATGAATCCTCAATCTTTGTTTTTGAAAAATCAGAAGAAAGTCAAATGAAAATGAGCCATGTCTAGCCTCGTAATGAGTTAATACAGTGAAGCAGCTAGCGCCCACCTAGAAAGTGCTATGTAAATATTTGCCATTGCCGTTATTATCATTGTCTACAGTCACTGTTGCTTCTGGTTCACATTCTGGGAATCCAGAAGGCACTCTCCCCCATCTCCCTGTCTCACCCCATCCCTCTTGTTTAAATAGTATCATAACTTCCAAAGAAATTTAAACCACATCTCACCCACTTTCACTTCCACACACACACACACACACACACTCCTGCATGAAAGAGCATAGCTTCACTCATGCATTGCTGATGGGTGTGTAATCAGCATGAGTCCCACAGAGGGCACTGGAAATATTCTTCACAATACAAATGCATATCCCTTTGAACCCAGCAGGTCACATTGGAGAGTTTATCCTAGAGATTAGCTCACACCTATGTGGCATGCAGTATGTGCAGGCTATTCATTGCAATCTTCTTTGAAATGGCAAAATACAAATAAGTCAAGTATCCATGAATAGGGAACTCACTCAGTAAACCTTGGTATAAGCACAGAATGGGATGCTGTACAGTAATGAGCTGAAGCTGAAGAAGGAGGACCTCTCTGTACTTATATAAGAAAATCTCCAAAATACATTATTAAGTGTAAAAAGAAACACAAAAACAATATATGAAGCATCCCAAATTTTGTATTAAAAAGCAGGGGGATACCTTAATCATCAGAGAAATGCAAATCAAAACTACTTTGAGATATTACCTAACCCCAGTAAGAGTAGCCCACATAACAAAATTTCAAAACCAGAAATGTTGGCGTGGATGTGGAGGAAAGGGCACACTTCTACACTGCTGGTGGGAATGCCCACTAATACGTCCCTTCTGGAAGGATGTTTGGAGAATACTTAGAGATCTCTTCACTTTCATCTAGCATTTTTATAGTTCCATGTCCTAAATTTAAATTTTTAACCCAGTGATAGTGTATTATAGCTCATAGTGAAAGTGCAGTTTCAGGTTGCTAGCCAGTTCAACACAGCACCATTTGTAAAATAAGGAGTCTTTTCTACACTAAATATTTTTAATTATCTTACCAATTATCAAATGATGTTAACTCCCTGGGTTCATCTTTTGGATCTCTATTCAGTTCCATACATCTACCTCTCTGTTTATGTGCCAGTATCATGCTTTATTGATCACTATCAATTTGCTAGTATTGTCTGACATATGGTAGCATGATTCCTTCTGTTTTGTTTTTATTTCTGAGTAATACCTTGGCTATTCAAATTTTTTTTTTGTGATTCAATATAAAACCTGAGTTTTCTCAGGTCTTTAAAATATGACAGTGGTGTTATCATAGAGATTGCATTAAATTGTATATTGCTTTGGGTAATATGAACATTTTAACAATGTTGATTCTTCCTAGCTATGAGCACATTTTTTTCCCATTTCTGAAGTTCTTCAGCTATTTATTTCTTAGCGTTTCATGGTTTTTTTATGGAGATATTTCATGTTATTTTTTAAGTAAACTTCCAAGTATTTTATCTTCTTTGGCAATGCAGTAAAAAAAAAAAAAAAATAGAAACCTTTATGGGTTTTCAGTTGATTATTGCTATATATAAAGACTAAAAATTAGTTACTATTGATTTTCTAACATTGTTTACTTTTAAGAGTTTTATTGTTGAATCCCTGGGGTTTTCCAGATATGCAATCATATCCTCTATGAAGACTCCAAGTTTGATTTATTCTGACTCTAGATGGATACTCTTGATTGCCTATTCTTGCGTGATTGTGACGGTTAAGACATCCAATGCAATGCAAAAAAAAAAAAAAAAAGTGAAGCCAATGGGCAACTTTGCCTTGTTCCTAATTTGAATGAAAATGATTTCACTTTACCTCCATTCAATATAATGTTGGCAATGGGTTTTCTGTAAATGAGCTCTATCAGTTTTATAAATGTCCATTCTATAACTGTATCCTCCTCCTTCTCCTCCTCCTCTTCTTTCTTCTTCTTCTTCTTCTTCTGCTGCTGCTGCAGTGTTTGGCCATGGCAAGATTTGAACCCATCACCTGTGTTATTTGAGGTGAGCGTCCTTCACCTTTGAGGTCCTTCACCTCTGAGGTGCCACCCTGTACCTATCTTCTTAAGTGTTCTGATTATAAAATGATGCTGGATAGCATCAAGAGATTTTTCTGCATCAAGGGAGAGAATCACATGATTTTTTTTTTGGTGTTGTTTATGTGATGAATTATATTAACAGATTGATGTATATTAAACAAGCCT